>JAXLNS010000009.1:55638674-55760479 GCA_037215915.1 Pantherophis vulpinus
TGGGATGTCCATTTCCGTTTCCTCACCCTGCTTTGTTAAAGCAGAGCTCCTTGTTACGCTAGAGCTCCTTGTTCGGGAAAAAAAAAAAATCTCCTGCCGTTTTCCTGCTAGCCTGTTGCCCCCACAGCGTCAGGCTTATAAAACTCTTATAAAAGATTAAAAGCCCAGGGTATATTGTGGTTACGTCTCAAAGAGGATAGAAAACCAGGCAACGTGTTTAAGGTCCAAAGAGCAGAAAGGCGTTTTCAGGATTTGCTAGAAGAGATCTCTCGGCACGAGAGAACGTTAATAACTGCTTGGGATTGACCCCGGGACTCTCGTGAAACTGACACACTTCTGAAATGGATTGGCTCGTTCAGCCCAATTATTTCCCCCCCTCAAAGTGATCTTATGACCGTCCCTCACACTTTCCAGATTTTAAAGGAGGTTGTAAATGGCCCAGTGGTGAAATCGAAATTTTTTTACTACCGGTTATGTGGGTGTGGCTTGGTGGGTGTGGTGTGGCTTTGTGGACGTGGAAGGGAAGGATATTGCAAAATCCCCATTCCCTCCCCACTCCTGGGGGAAGGATATTGCAAAATCCCCATTCCCTCCCCACTCTTGGGAAAGGATATTGCAAAATCCCCATTCCCTCCTCACTCCAGGGGAAGAATACTGCAAAATCCCCATTCCCTCCCCACTCCTGGGGAAAGGATACTGCAAAATCTCCATTCCCACCCCACTCTGGGGCTAGCTAGAGATAGTATTTGCTGGTTCTCTGAACTGCTCAAAATTTCCGCTACCTGTTCTCCAGAACCTGTCAGAACCTGCTGGATTTCACCCCTGAAATGGCCCTTTGTCAGGATCAAAGAACAAAGGTGCTTTTTCAAGAGGTAACTGGACTTCCTTTGTATTTCCCTTAAGACATTTTGTTTCTCGTTCAAGGAGCTTCTTCATTTCTGACTGAAGTGAGCGAGAATTCAGAAGGTTTCTTGCTCAGGCCTATAAACAAGAATCCAGTCAACTAAAGTGGGCACCAGATAAGGGCCCATGCAATTCAAGAGGGGTTGGCTTTGGACCATTTGTGGAAACATAACAACTCTAGGTGTCAGGGTTCCAACGGATTCCCTAATTAAATCATGAGCTTCGAGCCAAGCTTCAAAAGAAATCCAGTTATTTATTAGGAGCTTCATGTTGGCACGTTCCCAAGTGAAGCCAGTTCTGACCCTACATAATTTATGCCACAATCATTTTCCCCCTCCCCCCAGGGTGTGTCATCAATTACATTCGCCAACAGAGCAATTTTGCAGGTTGTAGAGGTCATTCCCCTCCGGCTGCTGTGGATAACCCTGGGATACAGCCTTGAGAGAGATAAGTCTGGAATGTGCATCTGTCTTTGGCTGCCGTGCCGTTTTGCCGGTTTCCCATTCCCCACTGGCCTATGGCAACTCGAGAGCAGGCCAGGGATGCTTTGCGAGTTGACACTAGACTCATGACTTGTTTAACTCTGCCCTCCCCACTCTGCCTGCTCTTCTCCTACACTCTTAGAAGCATGGATTGAGTTGACTTGCTTCTAGCGTGGAGAAGAGAGAGAAGAAGGCAGGACATACTAGCGAGCCAATTTTGTAAGTTTTTTCCCCTCCTATTCAACCTTTGGATCCCTTGAATCGGGCCCCTTTTGATTTGGAAAGACAGAAAACTGGCTCAAAAGCGGCATGGCCAGTGCAATTTATAAAAGACCCCATTAGAAATCCCTCTGCTCAACTCTCTCTCTCCCTCCCTCTTCCTCTCTCCCCCCTCACCCCTTGTGTTTGTGTGTGTGAGAGCTTGACAAGTCTATTTCTCACTCCAGCAATTACTTAATACATCCCCTTAGAAATGTGATAATTGGATCCTGTGGCAAGTTTGCACACATTTTGGGGTGACCTTGACTCCTTAATTATTCCTTGCTTTGGGTAACCAGCTTTCTACTTCCATGCCAGTCGCATCTGGTTTAACCATCATAGAAAAAGAAGAAGAAGAAAACCCAAACACAAATCCCTTTTCCCGGAATTGAAACATCAGTCTTGATAAATGAATCTCTTCCTAATCTCTCTCAAGAGGCCACGTGTTTGAAGAGCTATGGGTTTTTTTTTTATACTATGTGGTTTTCTTCCGAGCTACCCATACATCTGTCCTGCTCAGGGAGAACATAACGTGAGGCAGGGCTTCAAGTGACAAGAAAGGAACTTCTGTCCATGTAGCCTTCATGTGTTTTTAATATTTTGCTTTGTGACTTGAGGTGAGCCAAGAACACCATGTTCTCCAAAGCTTAAGCAAGAGAGAAGGTTGGCCTCCTTGAGTGGTTGTCCCATATCTGCCACAAGAAATTGTCTGTTTTCTTCCTGGGAAATAGAAATGTAGTTCACTAAAGAAGAGAACATGGTTGTCTGGTTTTCTGGTTGGTTGGTTGGTTGGTTGGTTGGTTGGTTGGTTGGTTGGTTGGATGGATGGTTGATTGATTAGTTGGTTGGTTGGTTGGTTAGTTGGTTGGTTGCTTGGTTGCTTGGTTACATGCCATCGGGTCATTGTAAACTCTTAACAACCACATCAATAGATTTCCTCCAGAGCAATCTATGAAGTATCCTTAGCAAAACCCTTTCATCTCACCAGGATACAGAAAAGATGCATTCCAGAGGTGCAAAAACAGTGAAGTTCATATCGTTTGGTTGGGAGGAAGAGAGTGAAGACGTGTTCTGCCCCAGCTACGGACCCCAAAGAATGCAGCACACACAAAGTCTGTACAAACCTTAGTTTACTAAATTAAATCAGTCTTTTTCAAACAAAGGCTGTTAATTAACTTTCTTAACAGCCTATAAGAATCCAATAAATAATCGTAATCTTACTATGGTGGGCAGAAAGCCCAGAAGCAATTTGCAGAAAACTAAGATCAAGACACGAAGGAGAGTGAATGAAGTTGTTCCCTGCAAATTGCCTCAGTCGTCATCCTTCCTTAAATAGGCTAAGGGAGTGGCCAATTAGCCCCAAGCCTTACTCTCGAGGAGACCTAAGCATTCACAACTCCTGTCTTTTGGCAGCCCTGCGCGCCCGTGCATCGAGAAGAGGCTCCTCCTCTTCGTCCTCTTCACTTATGGGAGCTTCTGGAGGTTCTGAAGGCCCCGGCTGAATCCCCTCCTCTGGCACCACATCTTCTCCAGCCTCCTCATTGTCCGACTTGAGTGCCAGCTGCACAGGCTGCTGGCGCAGCACCACACCAGCCACCTCACTGTTGGAATCAGCTACTAGCTGCACAGGCCGCTGACGGGCCACAACAAGACGGCTCCTCCCTACCGATTCTCAAAGTAGATCTCTACTGATGTAATTAGTTGCTTTAGTTCGGCAAGATTCTGTCCGTAGGAGATGGACAATAAAGGAAACTGTCTAGAAGTAACTCCACATGCCTTTCGTGGTTCTCAGGGCCCGACATCAACCAACGCAAGACACTTCGCCCTTCACATAGGGCATCATTGCTTGAAATCTCATCTAAAACAGATTTTGGAAGGAAATTCTCTTTCATCACCCAGTGACAACTCGGCAGGGAAAAAAAGCAGACATATGTTCACGCGTCTGTGCATCTTCAGCTCCTTCAGATATTTTCTCAGCTGCATTCCAGAGACAGTGATTTCCGGCAGTTTAGAGGTCGGTCTTGACCAACAGTGGCTCTCCAGCCCGTCTTGAAAATCTTGAAGCACCAGTGTGCTGTGTAAATAAATAAATAAATAAATAAATAAATAAATAAATAAATAAATAAATAAATAAATAAATAAATAAATAAATAAATAAATAAATAAATAAATAAATAAATAAATAAATAAATAAATAAATAAATAAATAAATAAATAAATAAATAAAACTAGAAAACACTCCCCCCCCCTCCTTAAATCTTTGTCATTGACAAACTAAAGCTGCATACAGACCAATTCCCTTCAAAGGCGCCATTGATCCAGCGTGAAGTGGAAGAAAAGACGGTTAAAAGGGGGAACAGCAGCCCTTTAATTATGATCGCCTAGGAAGGTTGTAATACCAACCATGGAAAAATCGTTAGCAATTTTCCATGGATTCGTACATTACTCCTTTCAAGTGGAGGCATGGTAAGTGGCGATCAATTTCCAGTCAACACACACACACACACACACACACACACACACACACATATATATTGTTCCTCCCCAGCATAAAGGTGCATTGAAATGTCCGTACCCTTGAATTATGGACCTTAAAAAAGGAGTCAACTTCAAGACGAGGAAGTAGGAAGAAGTTGTTCTTCAAAGTCAGATCAAGGATGGAGGCTACAGACCCTAAAAATCCAGACTTTCTTTGTGAAAGGCCGTTCCTGACAACATTGTGCCCTGAAACAAAACAAAACAAAACAAAAAGTCCAATTTTGTGATTGTCAAATGAAGGGAAACAGATTGAACCCACCAGCAATAAATAGAGGGCATTATCTTTATCTGCAAAGCTATTGACGCTCTCCAGGCTTGAACGGAGATCAGGAGAGAACTTGTGTGGCCAGAGCTTTCTTAGCTGCCTAGTCAAATGTCAGGATCAGGAAAAATTTAAACTCCCGAGATAAAGTTTTGGAGTTGACCTTTCACTGGGAAAGCCAGACGCGCTCAGAAATGGTGTTGATTCTTCTAGGCAGAAACTGAGAATAGCAATGCGATATAAGCAGGGGTGGCATTCAGCTGGTTTAGACTGGTTCAGGCAAACCAGATGCTAGTTTTATATCTGGTTTGCCGAACCGGTAATTGCAAGGACTGGCTGGCCCTGCCCCCCTGCCCCATCCCTCTCAGGAGTCTCCATGTGGCCCGTTTTGCATGTGAGGTAAGTGCAGGACCCGCACGGAGGCTCTGGAAGTCCAAAAATGGGGCCATTTCTGGGCTCCGGAGGGTCTCTGGAGCCCAGGGAGACTGTTTTTGCCCTCCCAGAGGCTCGATGAAAATAAGAATAAGAATAAGAATAATTTTATTTCTATACCGCCCTTCTCCCGAAGGACTCAGGGTGGTGTACAGCCTATTAAAAGCACAAGACAAACATCAATTAAAATAATTTAAAATTATTTAATAATTCGGCTCAATTTAAAACCCCAGAAATTTAAAACACCCAATTTAAAATCTTTACATTGATAGCCCAGCCTGGCGGAACAACAGTGTCTTGAGTGCACAGCGAAATGCCCGGAGGTCGGAGATTTTACGAATTTCTGGGGGCCGTTCATTCCAAAGGGCAGGGGCTCCCACAGAGAAGGCCCTCCCCCTGGGTGTCGCCAGCTGGCATAACTTGGCTGATGGCACCCTGAGGAGACCTTCTCTGTGAGAGCGAACTGGCCGGTGGCAGGCTATTGGTGGCAGAAGTCGGTCTCGAAGGTACCCAGGTCCTATGCCATGGAGCACTTTAAAGTTGGTGACCAACACTTTGAATCGCACCCGGAAGACCACTGGGAGCCAGTGAAGCTCACGCAGGAGGGGTGTCACGTGGGCACAACGTGCCTCCTGAGCCTGGGGAGGGTGATAAACAGGCCTACTGGAAGTACCAGAAGTCCGAAAACAGGGCCATTTCCGGCCTCTGGAGCCTGGGGGAAGCTGTTTTCATCCTCCCAGAGACTTGAGGGATACCTCCAGAGCCTGGGGAGGGCAAAACACCTCCCTTCCCTGGTTCAAGAGGCTGAGTAGGTCACGCCGCCATGGCCATACCCACCCAGCAACCGGGCAGAGAACTGATTGCTAACATTTTTCAATCCTACCCCTGGATATAAGGAATGATCAAGTGAGCCACGGTTAACTTATTAGAAGAGGACAAAATTATTGCAACCTGCTCTCATAAAGATATGACAGTGGGCAGTAGAATGCTTCGCTGGAGAGGACATTTCAGAGTTTGGGCCACCACTGAGAAGGTAATAGCCACCTGGCTGAGGAACATTTGGATCAAGATGTTCAGAGGTGATCTTATCATGGTCCTGTTTCAACAGTCCTCCTCAGTTGAGAAGATGGAGACGTTCTAAGATTTAGACTTCATACTCCAGATCCAAGAAGCTAGGCCAGGTCAGTTCCTCCATCTCTGTCCTCATCTAGTTCTCAGAATGTCGGTGTCTGAGAGTAGAAAGTGAGAGGACAAAAAAGCATGGAAAGTCTCATTTATTTTATTTATTTTATTTTATTTCAAATTTATATACCGCCCTTCTCCCTGAGGACCCAGGGCGGTGTACAGCCAGATAAAAACATATAATACAAACATTAAAAACAATTAAAAGAAATATCTCTGTTTGGCCCCAAATTTAAAAAGACAAAACCAATTAAAATAATTAAAATAATTTGTTAAGCCAGCCCGCCTTGCTGAAATAAGAAAGTTTTAAGGGCGCAGCGGAAGGCACCCAGAAGCAGCCAAACCCAAGTCGAATGACACGGAAAGAAACTCTGAATGGAAAACAAACCGGTTTGGGCTAGGTGAGCTCACTCGTGGCCAAACATTCTGCTATTTCAGAAGCTAACCGACCATCTCAAAGCTGCCTAAACAATGTTGGTTAATGAACTTCCTGCTTGATATGCAAGTCAATACATTTATCATAAGAAAATCACTAGAAGTTAACTTTACATCTTTCTTGACTTCTTAACTCGTTTGTTCCTTTAGACATCAACCGAAATATAATTTTATCACGTTTTATCTATAGCTTACATTATTGCATTTGATTCCAATTTCATTTTTAGACTGTATTATGTTCCAATTTCATTTTAAATCGTATTTTATCCAATTCCATTTTAAATTGCTTTGATCAAATGTTAGTAATAATTTGTTTTGGGAACTCTGCACTTTGATATGGCCCAAGGGCTAATCAATAATTTTTTTTTAAAAAAAAAAAACACTTTAAACATCAACTTTTCAGTAAATTGGCTTTTATTTCCTGAACTAGGCCTGGATTTACAGCTTTGAGATTAGCCAACCAGGTTTATCATGGTCATAAACCAGGTAACCAGCTGCCATTCATGAGGCCAGGTCTCACCTTTGGACCTCTGTAGGTACATATTTGATGATCCTATAGTCAAACTTTGCAGAAACTTGGGATGGGTTCCAAAACAGCAGATGCTCCCAGAATATCTTTGTTATCCTGTGTTGAGCCATGGTGGCGCAGTGGTTAGAGTGCAGTACTGCAGGCTACTTCTACTGACTGACTGCCGGCTGCCTGCAATTTGGCAGTTCAAATCCCATCAGGCTCAAGGTTGACTCAGCCTTCCATCTTTCTGAGGTGGGTAAAACGAGGACCCAGATTGTTGGGGGCAAGAGGCCAACTCTGTAAATCACTTAGAAGGGTCTGTAAAGCACTGTGAAGCGGTATATAAATCTAAGTGCTACTGCTATTGCCCTTCTTTCCTTCCTTCCTTCCTTCCTTCCTTCCTTCCTTCCTTGGTGCGCAACGGTTAGAATCAGTGGTGGAATTCAATTTTTTTTACTACCAGTTCTGTGGGCGTGGCTTGGTGGGCATGGTGTGGCGTGGTGGGCATGGCTTGGTGGGCATGGCAGGGGAAGGATACTGCAAAATCCCTATTCCCACCCCACTCCAGGGGAAGAATACTGCAAAAGCCCCATTCCCACCCCACTCCAGGGGAAGGATACTGCAAAAGCCCCATTCCCACCCCACTCCAGAGGATGGATACTGCAAAATCCCCATTTCCTCCCCACTCCAGGGGATGGATACTGCAAAAGCCCCATTCCCACCCCACTTTGGGGCCAGCCAGAAGTGGTATTTGCTGGTTCTCCAAACAACTCAAAATTTCCGCTACCGATTCTCCAGAACCTGTCAGAACCTGCTGAATAGCACCCCTGGTTAGAATGCAGTATTGCAGACAAACTCTGCCCACTGCCAGCAGTTCGATTCCGAACCAGCTCAAGGTTGACTCAGCCTTCCATCCTTCTGAGGTGGGTAAAAGGAGGACCCAGATTGTTGGGGGCAAGAGGCTGACTCTGTAAAACCGCTTAGAGAGGGCGGTAAAGTACTGTAAAGCGGTATCTAAGTCTAAGTGCTATTGCTATCCTTCGCCCATTCCACATTCGTCCAAATTTCACGACGACAGTCTTAATCCAAGGCGCTCTTGATATAGAGATAGTATTTTTTTCCTTTTTCTTCTGCTCTGCTTATATTTGAGAGCCTGTAGGTAGCTGCCCACTGTTAGAAAGAGGCTATTAATCTTAGATTCTAGGTTGACCTCTGTATGGTTTTAGGAAATCTGAGGCTACCCTTGGTGGCGCCTGCGTGCAATCGAAATCTCGCTTGAGACACCCCGATGGAAATAACAGCCAGGTCTAGGTGAGATATTCGGACCAAATTTGGCAGTACGAAAAGGGCAAAATGCAAAAATGAATTGGGGTGGCGTGTGGGTAGCCAGCCTCCCAGCTGATTTTTTATAGTATATAAAATTGGGGACAATTGGCTGGGGAAACCCAATCCAGCTGATTCCATGGTGTCAGCAAAGCCAATGGACGGGAAGAATGACTTAGAAAATTGCAGCCTCCTTTGCCTGCCCTTTTCGTTTTAATAATTTAAAGCTTTTTTTATTTCCATCTGCAAGGGGGAACAGTATTGGCTTTGGGAGGGAAGCAGTCAACAATGCAAATCGACTCTTGTTTCTGAGCGCCGATAGATCTCTGGCTGGGAATGCAGTTTATGTATTTATTTATTTTTTAATCCCGGTTTTATTATTTTTATAAATAACCCAAGGCGGCGAATATATCCAACCCGCCTTCCTCTTTCTATTGTCTCCCGAACAACCACCTCTGTGAGAGGGGTTGGGATGACAGAAGGGGGAGCCTGGCTCAAAGTCACTCAGCTGGCTTTCATGCCTAAGGCAGGACTAGAACTCACAGGCTCCTGGTGATTGCCCAAAGTCATCCAATTGGCTTTCATGCCTAAGGTGGAACTAGAACTCACAGGCTCCTGTGATTGGCTCAAAGTCATCCAATTGGCTTTCATGCTTAAACCAAGACTAGAACTCACAGGTTCCTGGTGATTGCCCAAAATCACCCAGCTGGCTTTCATGCCTAAGGCAGAACTAGAACTCACAGGCTCCTGGTAATTGGCCCAAAGTCATCCAATTGGCTTTCATGCTTAAACCAAGACTAGAACTCACAGGATCCTGGTGATTGCCCAAAATCACCCAGCTGGCTTTCATGCCTAAGGCAGAACTAGAAGTCTTCATTTCTGACTGAAGAAATTGTTTCTTGTCTTGCCTTTTGGTGCTTTGGAGAATAAGTTGACCCCCTCTTCTTTGTGGCAGCCCCTCAAATATTGGAAGACTGCTATCATGTCTCCCCTGGTCCTTCTCTTCACTAGACTAGCCATGCCCAGTTCCTGCAACCGTTCATCGTATGTTTTATCCTCCAGTCCCCTATCATCCCAGTTGCTCTTCTCTCCACTTTTTCCAAAGTCTCAACCTCTTTTTTCTTTTCTCTAGACTGGCCATACCCAGTAACCGCAACCGTTCTTCATATGTTTTCGACTTCAGACCTTTAATCGTCTTAGGGACCTTGTAGGTCATCTAGTCCAACCCCCTGCTCAAGCAGACCTTATACCATTTCTGACGGATGGCAGTCCAGTCTCTTCTTGAAAGCTTCTAGGGATGAAGCTCCCACAACTTCTGTTCCATCAATTGATTGTTCTCACTGTCAGACAATTCCTCCTTATTTCTAGGTTGAACCTCTCCTTGATCAGTTTCCATCCATTGTTTCTTGTCTGGCCTTCAGGTGCCTTGGGAAATAGCTTGACCCCCTTCCTCCTCTCTGTGGCAGCCCCTCAAATATTGGAAGACTGCTATCCTGTCTCCCCTGGTCCTTCTCTTCACTAGACTAGCCATGCCCAGTTCCTGCAACCATTCATTGTATGTTTTAGCCTCCAGTCCCCTCATCATCCCAGTTGCTCTTTTCTCCACTTTTTCCAAAGTCTCAACCTCTTTTTTGTAAGGTGGTGACCAAAACTGGATGCAGTGTGGTCTTACTAAGGCTTTATAAAGCGGTACTAATTCTAAATCTTCTCTGTGTTCTATGTGACAACGCTCCAGATGGTTGAAGGCTGCTGTCATATATTCCTCCCTCACATATCTCGTCTGTTAGGATAAACATATCCAGATTGTTTAACCATCCCTCGTGAGATTTAGTTGCTCCTCTCAATTTGCTCATTTGCCACTTTTTCTTTTTTTAACCATGATCTCCAGAACTGCACACAACTCGCTTTTGATCCGGGAATTTGATCAAAGTCAACTCAATCGATTCTCCCACTGGAATGGATGTTTGGGAGTGTGTTATTTAATTGGGTACCTTCATCAAATTCATCTGGTGATTTGGAAAAGCAAAATTGGAGGGGGGGGCTTCCTTTAATATAGAGGGGAAATTAAATCAAACTGAGTTGGGTCACCCATAGATACTTAGCCTTGAATTATTATTATAATTTGTCTCCCATGAAGCGCAATATTTATTGCCAATACTATTTATAATCTACCCAGTAACCAAAGTTCTCTGGACAGATTACAACATTACTAAAAGCATTTTTAAAAATGCAATGAATATAGATATTTATAACCTGTCTTTCCAGCCCCCAAAAGCTCTCTGTGCAGCTAATGTGTACACACACACACACATACACGCGTGATGTACTAAAAGAAATTAATAGCCCTATCTATGATTAAAGATATTGTTAAACCAGCATATAAAATAATAATTTCAAGAATAAAGGCATGTTATCATTCGCCCCAGAGCTCCGTGATGAGGTGAGCTATGTGTCCCATTAAATTATTGAATTAATCTAGCATTCATTATTTATTTGCTTGGAGTTTTTTATTTGTTTATTTGTTTGTTTATTATTTATACCACCGTCTGCTCACTAAAGTTGGGTACAACAGCAAGTACTTGCAGTATGGTGAGCTGGTACACTGTGGAAATATAAATAATTCCATATAAATGGATATTGTTGCCCTGGTTTTTAACATCAAGCCCTGCAAGGGGGAAGGGGCAACCAAAGAAAACGTGGCTTTCTTAAGTTTCTAGTCCTTAGGACCAACAAAAAGAGAGGTTGAGCTCTCCTTTCAGTTAGGGTTTAATCCCAGTCAGTCACAAGCATAGCTGCCTTCCAAATTAGCTTTACAATATCAATAATTAACCACAACAACAACATGATTCCACAATTCATTTTAAACTTGACAGGAACACCCAATTTGTCCTGCTTCATGACGGGAGTTGTTTTCAAAGCACTGACTTGATGTTTACCGACTCTCGCTTGAATAATTTATTGGATTATTATTAGATTGTATGTAATAAATTCAGCGCTGATTTATCACTTCCTTCTTATAGCGTGGTAAATTACGGTCGGGGTTTTTTTGGGTTTTTTTTGATCAGGAGAAGATGTCCGGGACAATAGCAGAGTCTTATCAAACTATCAAACAAAGGGACGCAGTGGCTCAGTGGCTAGGACGCTGAGCTTGTCGATCGAAAGGTCGGCAGTTCAGCGGTTCGAATCCCTAGTGCCGTGTAATGGGGTGAACTCCCATGACTTGTCCCAGCTTCTGCCAACCTAGCAGTTCGAAAGCATGTAAAAAATGCAAGTAGAAAAATAGGGACCATCTTTGGTGGGAAGGGAACAGCGTTCCGTGCGCCTTTGGCATTGAGTCATGCTGGCCACAAGATCATGGAGACGTCTTCGGACAGCGCTAGCTCTTCGGCTTTGAAACAGAGATGAGCACCGCCCCCTAGAGTCGGGAACGACTAGCACGTATGTGCGAGGGAAACCTTTACCTTATCAAACTAGGTGTGTTGTCTGAATTTGAAGTTGTGTGCCATCCTAAATGCTAGTATGTTATCCGAACGTGTATGTAGCATGGAGACAAACTTTAGCCCAGTAAAATAGTCTAAACAAGCAGCACACCCAGGAGTACCTTAATTGTAGGGTTACAGTAGCAGAATCGTACAAAAAGCATCTCTCTCTTTCCCCCCCCCTCACCTTTACTTCCCAGGGAACTAGGGAAGGTCCCTTCTGAAATACTTCCCATGCCCCTTTTCCACCTGAGGGCTGAGATACCTTTTCCACAATGGTTGTCCAGTCTGCAGCTCTTCCTCCCGTCTCCCATGTACATTCCTACATACTTTTACGACAAGATCTGCCACTATTAGCCTCCAGAGGTAAACCAGTTAGCAATTGCAACCAAATGAACTAATTTTTCCTTATTGTAAGGGTGCATTGACAGAATCTTGCAAATATGGAAGTACGGTTCTCTTCTCCCTTTCCTTTACAGCCTGAGAAACTAGGGAAGGTCCCTTCTGAGTGTCTTTCTCCACCCATTATGCACCTCAGGTCTCTTACCTGACCACTCCCTTGGCAGTATCTCTTCTCCCCATGTCCCAAGGTCTTTCTCACATACCATTACAGCCATTTTCCTTTACAGCCTGAGAAACTAGTGAGGGTCTCTTCTGAACCTCTTTCTCCTCCACCCATTATGCATCTGTGGGCTTTACTGTCTCTTATCTGAACTTTTCCTAAACAGCATCTTACTGCCCCTTTTCTCACATACCATTACATCCACCTCCTTTACAGCCTGAGAAACTAGGGAGGGTCCCTTCTATATGTCTTTCTCCATCCATTATGCACCTCTGGGCTATGTAGTCTCTTACCTGACCATTCCCTTGGCAGTATCTCTTCTCCCCGTATCCCAAGGTCTTTCTCACATAGCATTACAGCCACCTCCTTTACAACCTGAGAAACTAGGGAAGGTCCCTTCTGAACATCTTTCTCCACCCATTGTTCAGCTGTGGGCTAAGCAGTCTCTGAACTGACTCTTTCCATGGTAGCAACTCTTCTCTCTTTTTGTGCCCCATCTACCAAGGTCTTTCCTACATAACATTATGGTGGTCTCCTTTACAGTCTGAGAAACTAGGGGGGCGGTGGGTGTCCCTTCTGAGTCTCTTTATCTGCCCATTACACAGCTGTGGGCTGTGCTGTCTCTTTTCTGAACATTCCCTAAACAAGCGAGCTTCTCTTCTACTTGTCTCCCAAGGTCTTTCTCACAAACCACCTTCCTTAACAGCTTGAGAAACTAGTGAGAACCTCTTTCCCCTCCACCCATTATGCATCTGTGGGCTTTAGTGTCTCTTATCTGAACATTCCCTAAACAGCATTCTCTCCGCCCCATTTTCAGGGTCTTTCCCACACACCATTATAGTCACCTCCTTTACAGCTTGAGAAACTAGGGAGGGTCCTTTCTGAGTATCCTTCTCCATTTGTTGTGCAGCTCTGGGCTATGCAGTCTCTTATCTGACTCTTCCCTTGGCAGCATCTCTTCTCCGTTTCCCAAGGTCTTTCTTATTATAATCTCCTAGTGGACATAGATCCATTTTTGGGCCCTGAAACATGATTAATCATTTCAAGTGTATTGCCCAGGACATAATTTCTGACCAACGTGAACATCAATGGTCATAAGTGCAAGGATCGGTCACAAGTCAAGTTTTTTTCAGTACCATTGTATCTTTGAGCGGTCACTAAACTAATGATTGTAAGTCAAAGACTTCTTGAATCTTGTAGATGAAAGACTTCCTTAGCAGAGTCTCGCCCACAAGAGGAATGGCAAAAATCCAAATTTTTACCGCTGTCGCCTCTATGGATATACAGTACTTCTACTTTCAGCATTGTGTAATGTGTGCACTGGGGGTTGATTATATCCATTGGAGACGTCAATTATATGTTACGAGTAAATGCCTAACTGTGTATACACCATTGCATAGACTGACCCACTGATCCCTCCTCCCTCACTTAGCCCTTCCCATAACCCCTCCTTACCTTGACTCCACCTCCTCCATATATAAGGCTGTGCGCAGAAGTCCAGGACCAGTTCCAAATGAGTACCTGAATAGAAAGAAATGGAGTAAATAAATACATTGAACTCAAAGCCTATCGTGTCTGTGATTATTGGGCAAGATCCTTGGAAAACTTACTTATCAAAATGGCAGCAGAGGACGGCTATGCCCAATAAACAGAACCAAAATCGGAAATGGAAGGAAGGATGAACACAAGGTCCACCACCAGGCTGATGGCAGAGATGGAGGAACTGGACCAAACAAACAGAAGCGTGAGGCCAAAAGAAAGTGCAGCCAGGCACGCCAGAGACAGATCACCCGAGAGAGATGAACTAAAGGACACCATACAGAAAATGATAGAAGCCTCCATAAGCAAGGATGAACTCATCGCGAAGCTCCGGGACCTTCTAGATGACCAGGGAGCAGCGATGAGCCCCCAGGAGCAAGACCACGAGGCTGCCAGACTGGTAAGACAGAGATACCCCCTGGCAGAGGCCCAAGAGCCAAACGGTTCCATTTTCGTGCCATGCTCCGGGCGGCCATCTTGGGATGGCCACCGACCAATAGGGAGCCAGGATTCAAATCCAATGGCGGGAAATGAAAGAAACCCCAGAACAAATGGGGGAACAGCCAAAGGCACCCCAGAAGGGACACACCAAGGCATCTGGAGCTCACCTCCCGAGCTCGAAGCCAGAAAGACACCCGAGGCCCCAGCAGCCGTGATAGGCCCTGCACACAACCCCTCCACGCCAGCCATGCACCCCAGAGACACCGCCGTGAACCGAGGGGGCTACGGGGGGGCCATCGATGATAGCACACACCCCCAGATACTCCACACGATGACCAACCCCCACGAAGACAACCGCAGGGCACCAACTATGCTTGAATCATGCAGATGGCAGGACTCGAACCCAGCACCCGCAGCACCAAGCATAAGAGGCCCGAGGGGAAGAGGCCACACCTGCTACTCAACCCCCATGCGGCCTCCGCCCGGCCTACTCACGTGCCCAGGGACCAGCAATCAAGGATCGGGGCCCACCGCAGCCGCCACGCCCCAGAACCCCAGAAGTCCTCGACTTACGACCGCCTCGCCTCCCCGACTCTCTCCAGCCCCCTGCATGGATCCGGACGCCCAGCGATGGATGCCTGCCTCCAGAGATGAAGCCGGACACCCCAGGAGTGAGATGGGACCCCCAACTGGAGGCCGAGGCCGAGGCCTAAGAGCAGCAACAGCCAGCTACTCCCCCATCGGCTACAGTAGCGAAATGGGCCTCGCACGTGCTCAGTCGGCTCCAGCAAGAAGAGAAGGAGAGAACATAAATCCAAGTCTGTACAGAGCTGCAAACTGCATACCCAAGCCATATTGTGAGTTCCCTCACCTGAGACACCATGGGCAGCAACAGACTGTGAGTAATTCATCACACAATTCAGGGAATTTACCAGCTAACTTTCCCACTCTTAAATTAGACGGATCGAACCTCATGCAGTGGAATCACCAACTCCAGGTTTTATTTTTAAAAGAGGATCTACTGTTTTTAGTTGATGACCCCCCCACAAAACCTTGGACTTTAGAAACAGATTGCTTGCATCACAGGGCTTACTATTTAATTATAGCAAGTATCCCACCAGGTGTATACCCCAGCCTAAGCCATTATCTGACTGTGTCTGAGATACAGCAGAGAATATTTAATCTGTTCTATAGTAAAAGCGCTGCCACCGCAGCAAGGATATCCAGGGAATTCCACTCTGCCAGGCATAAAGCAGGGACTCCCATGGGTGAACATATACTGAACCTGAATGCCACAAGGACTGAACTGATACAAAGGGGGGAGGATATATCCGAAGAGAGCATGAAGAGCATAGTCATCAACTCCCTGGACTCCAGCTGGGACAATTTTATAATGCAGCTGGATAGCATAGGCTTAGGCCACCTCACACTCGAGTCACTGACAAATAGGATAATAGCAGAAGATAGCTTAAGGAGGGACCGCTCCATCAGCCGCAGGGACAGCAGGCCAACTAAGAAAGTTGAGTTCCAAACCAGGAACCTAGACTACCCAGAATGCTTCACTTGTGGCTCAAAGAATCACTACAAACAGGATTCTCAAGGGGAAGGAACCACACCTACCAAAGGGAAAGGGAAGGCAGGAAGCCGGGGCTCCCCGATAGATCCCCATCAGACAACAGATACAGATGCAGAGACTCCCCCGACCCAAGGAACAGAAGGGGAAGTAGGGACAGCTCTAGGGAGAGCCGACCAGGGTCCATGTATGGGATCGGGGAGAACACACACACACACTCACAAACCAGAGAAGGAGAAGCATGGCTCATCGACTCGGGAGCCACCAACCACACAACTCATGACATAAAGATACTGACCTCATTCACAGAGGAAAACTACCACATTAAGGTGGCCAATCAAAACAGGGTCCTAGTGACAGGGAGAGGAAACACGTTCATAAGCGGAATAGGCAAAGTAGAGGGGGTATTACTCATACCCGAAATACCCCACAACATTTTAGCACCACTTAAACTGAGCAAGGACATGGGCATAGAGACCACCTTCAAAGAGGGAGAAGCCTACCTGACCAGAGACAGGGAAAACATCGGCAAAATAGTCATTAATGGAGGGCTAACATACCTCCACCCTAAAAAGAATAACCAGACCCAAGTTATCGCCCAACTAGAAAACACTGAGAATAGAGTCAACACACATGTTGAGGCAGAGGGGGGCAGGGAAGACGACCCCACCGAAGGCAACACGACACACAGAGGGAAATTGCTAATAGGCAAACCCATTCACGATGACTGCGCCCATTTGCTACACAGAAAATTGGGCCATGCCAGCTTCCCAGTCATCCAAAAAATGACAGAATGTACCAGTGATTTGAAAATAAAAAACTGCAAAAACTACTTAGAGTGTTCTATATGTAAATCATCTAAGTTAAAAACCAAACCCAGACCTAGAAAAGCCACCCGTACTACCAATTCTATCTTCCACCTGGTACATATGGACATTGTGGGCCCCATGAAGCCCTCTATAAAATACAAAAGGAGATATTTTCTGACAATAGTAGACGACTACCGCCGCTATGGCTTTGTGTATACCATTAATCATAAAGACGAGGTATTCCAAAAATTTAAAGAGTTTTATAAGAGAGTGGAAACGCAACACAACACAAAGATAAGGCAAATAATGACAGATAGGGGGTCTGAGTTCTTATCGAGGGAATTCTCGAACTGGTCAAAGATGCACGGGATAATACACTACAAGACTTCTCCCTTTTCCGCGTTCCAAAATGGAGTCGCAGAGAAGAGGAATGAAGTCCTACAAACAATGATGAGATGCGCCCTAGAGGATGCGGGGTTAGGACAGCCATTCTGGGCGGAAGCCCTCAACTACTCAAATTATACGCTGAACAGACTCTGGTCTAGCGTAATAGGGAAAACACCTTATGAGGTGATGTACGACCGAAAACCAAAGATTGCGCACCTGCACATATTTGGAGTCACGGCGGATGTGCACATCCCCAGGCAACTGAGGCGAAAAGGAGACAAGGTCTCCAGGAGATTAAGGTTCATGGGGTATGAACCAGGCACAAAAGGCTATAGATTCATTGACAGGGACAACAGGTTCATCATATCCAGAACAGCGGTGTTCCACGAGAACGCCAACTGGTCTAAGATACACCTCAACGAGACACTCATCAGACAGGAAGACACAAACGAATCAAGGGACGAAAGCAAACCCATCACATTAGAAGCAAATACACAAGACAGACGAAGACCAAGACACCATGAGGTAGCCACCAAGGGGTGGAAGGAAGACCACCCCATCATCAAGGTAGACACGGTCACAGAGAAGGAGGCCAAATACATGCACGACACCAACACAAGACTCATGAGACCTATCAGACCCAACAGAAACAAAATGCCCAAGAGGTTTAAAGATTATGTCATGTCCATTCACCCAAATAGAACAACACCCAACTCATACGAAGAAATCATTAGTCTGCCGCAGGTAGAGAGAGATAAGTGGGAGCAAGCTATGGAAAGGGAGATGGCTAGCCTGCGCGAACTGAACGTGTACACCCCCTCTAAGGTCCCAGCCGATAAGACACTCATAGGCACGAAGTGGGTTTTCAAAATCAAGGAACTCGAAGACAACAAGGCCCTCTACAAGGCTAGACTCGTAGCTCAGGGATTCGCCCAAAGGTATCCAGACGACTACACGGATACCTACTCACCCACAGTTAGGGCAGAAAGTGTCAAAAGCGCCCTAGTAGTTGCATCTATCTTAGGCCTAGAAGTCTACCAATTTGACGTTCAAACCGCGTACCTCCATGCGAAGTTAGACAAAGAAATATATGTCAGGGCACCCCCCAGGGAAAGGCGCAAAAGAGGGAGTCACTTAGCTACTAAACAAAAGTTTGTACGGTTTAAGACAGTCCGGGAAAAGATGGTATGAATGCCTAGCCAAAACACTCAGGGACATGGGTTTTACCGCCACATCAGCAGACCTCTGCCTCTTCGCCAAGAGGGAGGGCACATCGATCAAATATGCACTCGTTTACGTAGACGACATCCTGTACATGGGGCAGCACAAGCAAAATTGCGATAAATTTGCCAGAGAACTGGGGAAACAATTCACACTCAAGACCCTAGGGAAAGTCAATAAGTATCTAGGAGTACAAATCGAGAAAACAGAGAACGGGTTCAAGGTTTCTCAAAAGGAGAAAATATTAGAACTTATACATAGATGCAACATGAGGGATGCTAAGCCATGCGAAACCCCCATGCAAACAGACTTCTTGAAACATATGCACGAAGAGGGGGAGTCATTTAAGGACAACACCTTGTATAGATCTGTCATTGGATCCCTCCTGTATATTGCCAATTGGACAAGGCCCGATATCAGCTTAGCTGTTAATTTATTATCCAGACATGTCAGTGAACCCAAGGCATACCACTGGGAAGGGGTGAAGCGAGTAATCAGGTACCTGAAACATAGCATAGACGCATACCTATGCCTGGAACCATCCAAATCCAAAGAACCGGCGCTGACCTGCTATGCGGACGCTGACTGGGCAGGTGATACCAAGAGCAGGAAAAGCACATCAGGTTACGTGTTCCTCATCAATAACTGCCCGGTACACTGGTATACTGGCAAACAGAACCTGGTTGCCACATCCACAGCAGAAGCAGAGTACATCTGCCTATCAAAGGCAGCTAACAATTTAGTGTGGTTCGATGACCTGTTCTCTGAAATATGGACCGAACCGGCTTATCCTATAACTATCCACAAGGACAATAAAGCAGCCATAGACATCTCCAACGCAGAAGCAGTGGGTCAGAGATCCAGACATATCGACATCAAGCATAAGCATGTCAGGCAGTTATCAAATGTAAGTTTCATTAGGGCCGTACATTGTGAAACCTCTGAGCAAGTCGCGGACATTCTAACAAAACCATTACCAAACAAGCAACACACATATCTCACATCAAAACTAGGGGTGACCATGCCGGGCACAGAATCAACCCCGAATGTTAGGCATTTAGAGGGGGATTTGTTACAAGTAAATGCCTAACTGTGTATACACCATTGCATAGACTGACCCACTGATCCCTCCTCCCTCACTTAGCCCTTCCCATAACCCCTCCTTACCTTGACTCCACCTCCTCCATATATAAGGCTGTGCGCAGAAGTCCAGGACCAGTTCCAAATGAGTACCTGAATAGAAAGAAATGGAGTAAATAAATACATTGAACTCAAAGCCTATCGTGTCTGTGATTATTGGGCAAGATCCTTGGAAAACTTACTTATCATTATATTTGTTGAAGTGCTGAGCGCATTAAAGCTTTGCAACTCTCAACAGTCACAGTTTCCAATCCCACTCACCCAGTGAAGGGGAGAAAAGTTGCATGTTTTGATAGACAAAATGCCTTTATAAATTGGTGGTTTTCATGGGGGGAACACCGTGCCACCCCCCGAAAAATGTGCTTCCTAATGTGTAGTCTGATCCTTTGGGGGCAGGTTTAAGAAATTGCAATATACCGGTAGTCCTCGAGACACGACCGCAATTGAGCCCCCAAATTGATGTTGCTCAGCGAAACATTTGCTAAGTGAGTTGGCCCCATTGCATGGGTGAAATGCTCCCAGTTTGGACCGGATCGCCCGATCTGGTAGCGATGGCGGTGGGTGGTTCGGAGAACCGATAGCAAAAATCCCACCCCACCCCCCATGGCCCAGCTGAGCAGCACAATCGTCAGAGGCTTTTTTTTTTTTTTTACTTTTAAAAGCATTTTTTCCTGCAACCTTGGTAGAGCCTTGGTAGTACAGTGGTCTAAAGCACCCTGTTATTAAGACCAGCTGCCTGCAATTACTGCAGGTTCGAATCTCGCCAGGCTCAAGGTTGACTCAGCCTTCCATCCTTTCTAAGGTAGGTAAATTGAGGACCCAGTTTGTGGGGGCAATAAGCTGACTTTGTATAAATATACAAAAGGATGAAGGCTATTGCTTAGCACATTGTAAGCCGCCCTGAGTCTCCAGAGAAGGGCGGCATATAAATCAAATTAAGAAAAAAAAAAAACCTCTTCGGTTGAAAAAATGCTTTTAAAAGTAAAAAAAAAAAAGCCTCTGATGATCGTGTGGCTCAGCTGGGATCGTCAGAGGCTTCTAAAAGCATTTTTTTCTGCAACCTCTTCAGCTGAAGAGGTTGTAGGGGGAAAAAATGCCTTTAAAAGCCTCTGGCGATCCCAGCTGAGTTGCCTGATCGTCAGAGGCTTCTAAAAGCATTTTTTTTTCTGCAACCTCTTAAAGTTGTAGAAAAAATGCTTTTAAAAGTAAAAAAAAAAAAAAAAGTTGGCCACACCCATCCAGTCACATTACCCCCTCCCACCAAGCCACGCCCACAGAACCGGTAGTAACAAATTTTTACATTTCACCACTGCTCTATTTTATGGCTTTTCGTGTCACTATTGTTAAGTAAATCGTTGTGCTGGTCAAGTTAGTAACCTGGCCATGAAGTGAATCTGGCTTCGCCATCGACTTTGCTCATCAGAAGGTTGCAAAAGATGGCTTTGCGTGCCACCTCGGGCACGTGTGCCACCAACACGGGTATAGGGTCCGCTGGGCAGGGGTTTGGACTAGATGACCTCCAAGGTCCCTTCCAACTCTGTTATTCTATGTTATATGTCTCAGATATCTTGGTCTAGTCCAGAGTATGCTTCTCTTTGCATACCGAAAGCTGGTTAGGTTTCATCCTGCAACCTCCTCTAAACTCATTCTCAGGTCACAGATAACGCGGGCCCCTGATTGTCGTTTGCAAATTGCCCATTTGTCGGCTTTGACATCAAGAGGCAAAAAATAATAATAAATAAAAAATACGATGTTAAAAGGAAAGGAAGGGAATTCATTCTGTGTCATTAATTCAACAGGGGAGCCAATGACAAGATTTCCTTTTAAAAAAAGAAAATAATGGTAACAGTGAAAATTCACCTTCCTTTCATCCCCTGAAAATCCAGAGGCAGAACTCTGAATCCCAAATAGCATTTTTGAGATGAAAGCAGAAATGATGGAGGCAGCTTGCTTGCGGGGTGCTGCGTGATCCAAGATCTAGCGATGGATGGATGGGGCAAATGGGGTGGGAAGGAAGGAAGGAAGGAAGGAAGGAAAGGAAAGGAAAGGAAAGGAAAGGAAAGGAAAGGAAAGGAAAGGAAAGGAAAGGAAAGGAAAGGAAAGGAAAGGAAAGGAAAGGAAAGGAAAGGAAAGGAAAGGAAAGGAAAGGAAAGGAAAGGAAAGGAGGGAGACTAGATAGATAGATAGATGATAGATAGATAGATAGATAGATAGATAGATAGATAGATAGATAGATAGACAGAGAGAGAGACAGAGAGAGAGAGAGACAGACAGACAGACAGATATAAATAGACAGAAAGACAGACAGAAGATACATAGCTGGAAATACATAGATATATTTATATAGAAGAGCCGAGGTGGTGCAGTGGTTAGGGTGCAGTACTGCAGCTACTTCAGCTGACTGCTAGTTCAGCAGATCAGCAGATCAAATCTCAGCGGCTCAAGGTTGACTCAGCCTTCCATCCTTCCGAGGTGGGTAAAATGAGGACCCAGATTGTTGGGGGCAATAGGCTATTTAGAATACTGTCTTTGGTGTAAGCCGCCCAGAGTCCTCGGAGAGTGGGCGGCATAGAAATATGAATAATAAAAATAAAAATAATAAAAAAAATATGGATGCAGATAAATGGAGATAGATGAGAGAAAGAGATGGATGGAGATATATATAGAGAGAAATAGAGAGAGGGATGGGTGTAGAGGATAGAAAGATAGAGCGATAGAGAGAGATATAAATAGACAGACAGACACATACAGATACATGGCTGGACATAGATATGGAGGTAGATGGAGGTAGATGAGAGATGGATGGAGATAGATAGATGATAGATAGATGATAGATAGATAGATAGATAGATAGATAGATAGATAGATAGACAGACAGACAGACAGTTAGGAGAGGGATGGACAGACAGACAGACAGACAAGATACAAATGGCTGGAAATAGATATGGATGGAGATTGAGAAAGAGATGGATGGAGATAGATAAAGAGAGAGAAATAGAGAGAGAGATGGATGTAAAGGATAGATAGATGGGTGGATGGACGGATGGATAGACGGACAAATAGATAAAGAGAAAGAGAAATAGAAAGATAGGCAGACAGACAGACAGAGGCAGTGGATGGATGGATGGATGGATGGATGGATGGATGGATAGATAGGTAGGTAGGCAATTATTGTTTAACAAATTTCAAGAAGAAATGAGCTTGCTTCAGTATTGGTGGAGAACGTTTATTAAAATCTCATGGCAGTTATCTGGGGGTGAAATCTGGGGGCTGGGCAGGGGACATAATGTATCTGCCCTCAGTGTGGACGGGATGGCCACTCTCGAATTGGCCTTTTTTAGTCACACTAGATGCTGTTTTAGGACCTCTTTCCAGAGCACGATACCATAGTCTCTTGAGACTGAAAGATGCCAATGAATGATGAAAATGAATGGCAGTTAAGAGTAGAATGCCATGTCCTCTGTATGGAGGTTTATTTTTTTTTAAAAAAATATATATATTATTCTTATCGTTGTCCATGGATTGCTGTTTGTTTCGTTAGCGCAGTTAATCAGAATTAAGGTCTTTGCTATCCTTCGCTTTCTTGACGGTCTTCCTTGGCCCACTTATTAAAATTTATATGCCATCCAGAGTGGCTCTCCAGAACTTTAATAGCTCGGTAAGACAAAGGGAAAAAAAAAACAGCAACCCACTATCTCTTTCTCTAAAAGTCGTAAGCAGGGTAGAGCCACTCCAAGAAGGAGGCACCGTTTAATCTTTATGGCTTTGCTTCCAGCACAGTGGCTGCTTTTAATGGAAGGTTTACAAGATTGGGTTCTTTAAGCCAAGCATCACTTCATTTCCTTTAAATTTCCTCTTAAATTCTCTCCTGGTGGTGAATCATTTCGGAACGACCAGAGACGCTGTAATATCACTCCTGGGAAAGGACACGGTATAAAAATGACTGATATTCTCATAGCTTGGCTGGTAATTCTTGGGGCTGCCACAAAGATGGGAGGGAATTTGCAGAAGGCTGTGCATGCGTGCAACGTTCTAATTAAAGCTTTCTAGCTTGCTTTTATTTGGGTTTTATTTAACCAAAAAAAAACCCAGGTGTCAGAGTTCCGAAGGATGCCCTAATTAAATCATGAGCCTGAGCCAAGCTTCAAAAGAAATCCAGTTATTTATTAGGAGCTCCATGTTGGCACATACCCAAATGAAGCCCACTCTGACCCCACGTAATTTACGGCCCTAAACATGACCCTGTTTCCCCCCCCCCTTTCCCCAGGGTGTGTCATCAATCACATTCGCCAATGGAGCAATTTTGCGGGTTGTAGAGATCACTCACCTCCAGCCGCTGTGGGTAACCCTGGGAGACAGCCTTGAGAAAGATATGTCTGGAATGTGCTGCTGTCTTTGGCTGCCATGTTGCTTCTTTGGTTTTCCCACCCCCCCTGTCTATGGCAACTTGAGAGTAGGCCAGGGATGCTTTGCGAGTTGACTACTACCAGGCTACTAATTTACAGATGCAGTGATTACTTCGTAGGTTTACAGAAGCTTACTTTTGAAGTCCCAATGGTGCTTTTCTTTTTTTAAAAAAAGACAACTGCACTTTCTTTGTTTTTCCTTGGAGACGTTTTGCTTCTCACCCAAGAAGCTTCTTCAGTTCTGTTCTTCAGTTCTCCAGTTCTCCAGAAGCGAAGAAGCTTCTTGGATGAGAAGCGAAACGTCTTCAAGGAAAAACAAAGTCCAGTGGCCTCTTGAAAAAAAAAAAACACTTTTGGGACAACCAAGACTGTGAATCTCCATAGACCTTTGAAAATTGTCACAGGAATTATAATTTGTATAAAACGCAGCAGCAACTTTATTATAGTAAATCTTTGATTATGGAGAAGGTTCAGGGGGCTTCAGGTGGAACATCTGAATGACAGCGAAAGATGGACTTCAGCCAAGCAACGGACAAAGCCTGTTATTTGCCAAACCAATCTGGGCAACGTTTTAACTTGTGTATGCATTTAAGGATGCCTGACCTGTGTTCCATAGATATTTACGTGCACGTGTACACGTGCAGGGGAAGGATACTGTAAAATCTCCATTCCCTCCCCACTCCAGGGGAAGGATACTGTAAAATCTCCATTCCCTCCCCACTCCAGGGGAAGGATACTGCAAAATCCCCATTCCCTCCCCACTCCAGGGGAAGGATACTGTAAAATCTCCATTCCCACCCCACTCCAGGGGAAGGATACTGTAAAATCTCCACTCCCTCCCCACTTCAGGGGAAGGATACTGTAAAATCTCCATTCCCTCCCCCCTCCAGGGGAAGGATACTGTAAAATCTCCACTCCTACCCCACCCCAGGGGAAGAATACTCTAAAATCTCCATTCCCACCCCACTCCAGGGGAAGGATACTGTAAAATATCCATTCCCTCCCCACTCCAGGGGAAGGATACTGTAAAATCTGCATTCCCACCCCACTTCAGGGGAAGGATACTGTAAAATCTCCATTCCCTCCCCACTCCAGGGGAAGGATACTGTAAAATATCCATTCCCTCCCCACTCCAGGGGAAGGATACTGTAAAATCCCCATTCCCTCCCAACAGGGGAATGATACTGTAATGATCCCCATTTCCTCCCGATCAGCTGGGACTTGGGAGGCAGAGAATAGATGGGGGTAGGGCCAGTCAGAGGTGGTATTTACCGGTTCTCCGAACTACTCAAAATTTCCGCTACCGGTTCACTAGAACCGGTCAGAACCTGCTGAAACCCACCTCTGCTTCCCACATACAAATGGATTAAGTCAAGAGATGATTGTTGAGACCGGGATGACGCTGTCTAATGAACGACTAATTGTGTTTTGCTGACTCCGTTCATTTTTCCCTCTCTTTTTTTCTTTCTCTCTCTCTCTCTCTCCAGCGCATCTCCTTTTTCCTCTGAGATCCTGCAGATGGATTTTGAGATGGAAGCTCTCAGCGAATTGCAAGGGATGCAGTTTGTTACATGGCAGGTTGAATATCCTGGAGGAAGGACATCTGACCTCAGCATCTCCAAGATTTATGTCAGCCAGAAGGATCTCGTTGGCATTCTTCCATTAGCTATGGTATGATAAATTATTTCTGCTCTTGGTTTGGGGATCTCAACTGTATTAGCTCCTCCACCGTGTGAGTAGACCAGAGTGGAATAAATAGCAGACATATTCTTGCCTTCCCAGTTCCTAGACTGAATGTGAAGGTTGAGGTCCAGGTGTGCTCCATGTTATTTCCTTACCTTATGATGCTTTGGGCGGTTCAGGAAGAGCAAGTGAATTTAGAAGAGTAGTCGATAAAACAACCATGGTGGGAACCTGGCTGAACTGAGGGAAGGTTCTCTTCTTGGATTCAGGATATTGGAAATTATTTTGGGTTTTCCCTGTTGAAACTAATGTTCTGCAGAACTATAGGTCTTCTCCTATTTCAGGGGTCGGCAACCTTACACACTCAGAGAACCATTTGGACCTGTTTCCCACAGGAAAGAAAACACCGGGAGCCACAAAACCCTTCCCGTGCCTGACTTATTTCTTGAGCAGCCACAAAACTAGCAGATGTAGTTGAATTAAATGTTCTGTTTTATTCTGAAAGTTTTCTTTTCTTGGATTTATCCATGGATGGCCTACCGGAGGTTGAAAAACTCAATAAATCGCATGCCAGCCTGTGTTGCATATTGGCGGTTGTGATGCATATTTTGAGTGACAGGGAGCCGCAGCAGAAGGGTGAAAGAGCCACATGTGGCTCCAGAGCTGCAGGTTGCTGATCCCTGTCCTATTTTCTGAGATCTAGATGTCCTCTAATTCAGTTTCTCCCATGTTCTGTCCACCATTCCTGGAGTGATTGCTTCATCTCTGACAAATAACTCTGTTCTGTTAGAAGATCTTTCTAGTGATGGATCTTGGTATTGTAGATTATACTGTAGATGTTCTCTGAGATTGGTTTTTTATTTGTTCAGGTAAGAAAAACCTTCAGTTGCTTCTTGGATAAGCGAGATTTATTCGTTGGTTGTGGAATATATCATTGATGGTATGTCTGGTCTTATGTTGTGGCCTGTCAGCGGCCGGTGCAGCTGGTGGCTGATTCTGACAGTGAAGAGGCTGGTGTGGTGCTGTGCCAGCAGCCTGTGTAGCTGGCACTTGAGTCGGACAGTGAGGAGGCTGGAGAAGATGTGGTGCCAGAGGCAGGGATTCAGCCAGGGCCTTCAGAACCTCCAGAAGCTCCCTAAGTGAAGAGGAAGAAGAGGAGGAGCCTCTTCTCGATGCACGGGCGCGCAGAGCTGCCAAAAGGCAGGAGTGGCTCCTCAGGAGGAGGTCTCCTCGAGAGTAAGACTTGGGGCTAATTGGCCACTCCCTTAGCCAATTTAAGGAGGAACGCCGACTGAAGCAATTTGCAGGGAACAACTCCGTTCACATACCTTCGTGTCTTGTCTTGCTTATCTTATCAGCTTCCTGCAAATTGCTTCTGGGCATTCTGCCAACCATAGTAAGCTTTCAGTATTATTCTTTGAATTCTTGGCAGCTGTTAATGCAGTTAATTAACAGCCATTGTTGTAAAAAACTGTTTTTTTTAGTAAACTAAGGTTTGAACGGACTTTGTGTGTGCTGTGTTCTTTGGGGTCCATAGCTGGGGCAGAACACCATATATGTGTCAAGCATGAAAGAACAAGTCCACACATGAAGGTTCAATTAAGCCCATGTGTGGGAATCTTCTCAACTAACATCTGGCACCTGCTAAGAGTTTTATAAGGGTCAACAGAACTCAAAGAGAGTTGGACTTAGTTCCCTTGTGGCTACGTAGGGATTCTAAGCTTATTCCCCTTTTCACTCCATCTTCAGGTTCTGCCATCTCTTCTACAGTATGTAAATAGGTGGACTGTGTGTTCAGTGTTGTTGTTTTCTAAGTGGATGAACACGTCATGATCTGGTTCTTGTCAAGCTGATTCAGTGCCATCTTCATTTCTTCTGGGTATTGATTAAGAAAGAGCCTTGGTAGTACAAGGGTTTAAGGCACCCTATTATTAAGCTGCTTAAGACCAGCTGCCTGCAATTACTGCAGGGTTCGAATCTCGCCAAGGCTCAAGGTTGACTCAGCCTTCCATCCTTTCTAAGGTAGGTGAAATGAGGACCCAGTTTGTGGGGGCAATAAGCTGACTTTGTATAAATATACAAAAGGATGAAGGCTATTGCTGAGCACATTGTAAGCCGCCCTGAGTCTTCGGAGAAGGGCGGCATATAAATCAAATTAAAAAAAAAAAAAAGAGATGTGATAACGAGTAATGTATGTAATATCTGAAGCTGTCCTCCCTTCTGTTGGTGAATGGAATGGTCAAAGTTTACATGACTCCTGATCCAGCAGAGTAACAAGCTTCTAATCCATTCATTGATTGACTCTGGCTTACAATTACAACTTAGAAGTTGGATCAACTAACTGGAAAACTTTCAGGCAATAGGAGTTGTTTGACAAAAAAAGGAAGATGGCTAAACAACAAATGGCTTTGTCTTACCCTTCACCTTTCCTTTTTGGTACCTTTTGTGAGGACATCACCTCAACCTTCCCTGAATTTATTACCCCTAGGAGGTAAAGTACTGTCAATATTCCCCGAGAGTTCTTTCTAGGAATGTTTAGAGATTGAGCGAGCTGGATTTCTTGCATTAATCCAGGGGTGTCAAACTTGATTCCATTGAGGGCTGCATCAGGGTTGTGTTTGACCTCGGTGTGTGTGTGTGTGTGGCCAGGGGGGCATGGCCAGCTCAATGTCACTTGAGTTGGGGGCACCTGTGGTGGCTCCCGAGCTCCATTTTCGGCTGCCACAGTTTCCTGCAACACTCTGCCAGCGAAAACGGGTTCCTGAGGTCCGTTTTCAGCTGCCACCACCTCCTGCAACCCTCTGCCAGCAAAAACAGAGCTCGGGAGGGCTGCACGCAGCCGCCCCCCACTCGAGCTCCATTTTCGCTGGCAGAGGCACCGCGGGCCAGATCCTTTGCTGTTTCCAGGGTGGCCTCGCGAGCCATATCTAAGCACCTCTGTAGTCCGCATCCGACTCTTGGGCCTTTAGTTTGATATGCCTGTATTAATCTAATATATGGAAGGATTGACCGTCCCAATTTAGGTATGAGGGAGATGGAGCTCCTTGACCTTCTGACTGACTGCAGGCGACCACTTTAGATATCCCAGGATGCCCTGTGTATTACCCTTCTGAAAATGGGCCAAGGTAGGAGCTCTGATTTGTCCCCAAGGGTCCTGTGACACCCCTTACCACAGTAAATTTTACCAAAATCCTGTAACATTCCTTAGTACCATAAATTAAAAGAAACAATGGAAAGGTTTGTTGAACAAGCACCATACTCATTTAGCAACCATGGTGTTCTCTTAACGACTGCCACAAAACAAGTTGTAAAATCAGGCCCAGACACATGGCGATCCGCTTTAACAGCTGGCCTGAGTTACAACCGTAATTCCAGGCTCAGTTGTGGTTGTATGTCAAGAGCACCTGTCTCGGAAACTTCATCGCTTCAATAATCGCTGATATCGGAGAGAAGGAAAGCAATGAACAGGTGACTTCCCGTTCTTAGCTTGTATGTCATCCAAATGTAAATACAACTTAGTAGACACGAAGGGCTCAAAATTAGAATTTTGCAACAATTGACCTTGGATTACTTAAATAAACAGCTGAATGGGCCTCCTTCCCATGAATCTCTGGAGAAGCCAGATTTTTTTAATGACTGTAGCATGCACTTAAGGGCTGAACATCTATTAGGGACGTATGTATATGAGGTTCTATTGGGGGGGGGAGATTATAATAGGAACCGGGTGGTTGCCTAGCAACGGGCTGTTAATTATTATGCTGCTAGTTAAGGTGGGGGAGATGTTTATGCTGTTCTTGGAGACCACCAATTTACCAACTTTAAAACAAGGAGGTCGCCTTTGGGCTTCAATGACCGAGACAATTATAGTGAGGGTTGATTATTCTCGTACTTAAAAACTAAACCAAACAAAAACATTGATCCTGCTGGGTCTGTTGAATTAGTCTAACTCCCGCAAGGGTTTTGGCAATTCAGATGTTCAATATTGGAAGGCGTATAATAGGGGGTGTCAAACTTAAGGTCCCGGAGGCCGGATCCGGCCCGTGGGTGTTTAGATCTGGCCCACGGGGCTGCCCTGGAAACGGCAAAGGACTGGCCCGTGATGCTTCTGCCAGGGAAAACGGAGCTCGGGAGGGTCGCATGCGGCTTTCCCGAGCTCTGTTTTTGCTGGCAGAGGATTGCAGGAGGCTGTCGCAGCCAAAAACGGAACTCAGGAGCCCATTTTTGCTGGCAGAGGGTTGCAGGAGGCCATGGCAGCCGAAAATGGAGTTCAGGAGCCCATTTTCGCTGGCAGAGCGTTGCAGGAGGCTGTCGCAGCTGAAACGGAGCTTTGGAGCCCATTTTTTCTGGCAGAGTTTTGCAGGAGGCTGTGGCAGCCAAAAACAGAGCTCGGAAGCCCATTTTGGCTGGCAGAGTGCTCGGGCCACCACAGATGCCCCTGAAACAAGTGACATCGAGCTGGCCATGCCCACTCCACACACCCCCCGAGGTCAAACACAACCCTGATGCGGCCCTGAATGAAATCGACTTTGACACCCCTGGCGTAGAACATAGAATCCCGGGGCTGGAAGAGACCTTGGAGGTCTTCTAATCCAACCCCCTGCTCAAATAGCAGACCGTATACTCTACTATTCCAATAGGTTTTACAGGCATTCACAGATCTTTCCTGAGACTTAGGGAGACTCGTGGAGAAGGCTCTGGTGTGCTTGTTGGGGGTGTGTTTGTGGTGATGAGAAAGCAAGCAGAGTTTGCATTTAGAATATAGAACATAGAATAATAGAGTTCGAAGGGACCTTGGAGGTCTTCTAGTCCAGCCCTCTGCTCAAGCAGGAGAACTTATAGGATCCCAGTCAAATGGTTGTCCAGTCTAGTCTTGAAGACTCCAGTGATGGAGAGTGAGATATGTATGAAACTGATTGTCTTTGTGAGTTATTCCAGGATGAATGGAATAGATTTAGATCAGATTAACGGTGTTGGAAGGGACCTTGTAGGTCATCTAGTCCAACCTCCTACCCAAGCAGGAGAGAGGAGGGGGTCAAGCTACTTTCCAAGGCACCCGAAGGCCAGACAAGGAATAATGGATGGAAACTGAGCAAGGAGAGATTCAACCTGGAAATAAGGAGAGATTTTCTGACAGTGAGAACAATCAACCCATGGAACAAAAGTTGCCTTCAGAAGTTGTGGGAGCTTCATCACTGGAAGCTTCCAAGAAGAGACTGGACAGCCATCTCTCAGAAATGGTGTAGGGCAGTGGTGAAATCCAATTTTTTTTACTACCAGTTCTGTGGGCCTGGCTTGCTGTGCGTGGCGTGGCTTAGTGTGTGTGGCTTGGTGTGCGTGGCAGGGGAAGGATATTGCAAAATCTCCATTCCCACCCCACTCTGGGGCCAGCCAGAGGTAGTATTTGCTGGTTCTCCGAACTGCTCAAAATTTCCGCTACCGGTTCTCCAGAACCTGTCAGAACCTGCTGGATTTCAGCCCTAGTGTAGGGTCTCCTGCTTGGGTGGGGGGGTTGGACTAGATGACCTACCAGGTCCCTTCCAACTCTGTTAATCTGCATATTTGTATAAGAGCCTTGGTGGCGCAGCAGACTAAAGTGCTGTTAAGTAGCACCAGCTGCCTGCAATTACTGCAAGTTCAAATCTCACCAGGCTCAAGGTTGACTCAGCCTTCCATCCTTTTTAGGTAGGTAAAATGAGGACTCGGATTGTGGGGGCAATAAGCTGACTTTGTATAAAAAAGAACACCGTTTAGGGGGGGCCAAAAGCCCTACTAAGCAGGTATATACAAAAGTATGAAGGCTATTGCTTAAAAGCATTGTAAACCACCCTGAGTCTCCGGAGAAGGGTGGCATATAAATCGAATCAATCAATCAATCAATCAATCAATCAATCAATCAATCAATCAATCAATCAACTTGGACTTTGATTTCTGCCTTCTCGTTCCTGCTTTGCTTCTGACATCTATCAAAACTGGCTACCACATTGGCTTCACATTTGCTAAGGTGTAGAGATTCTTTTTTCCATTATGTCATTTCGTTGAAGGAACAAATTAGTCATGATTGTTTCTTAAAATCTGTAGCCTTTCTTTCTGGAGTTTGCCTTCTTCTTCTTCTTCTTCTTTTTTTATCTTGCACTTAGAAGTTATTGATGTGCAAAAAAGCTGGAATCAACTGTCAGCTGTTCTTAATTTTTCAAAGCTTAGCTGATCCCTGCCAAGATCACTGGCCTGGATTTTTTTTATTTTATTTTATTTTTTTCAAAAAAGAAAAAAACATGGTTTTGCAAGCTCTACAAAATTAAAGAGCTGATAAACTCACCGAGGTAGGGATATCCTGCTGAGAATCCCTGTCACCAAAAGCAGGTTTCGCTCAGATAAATTATTGTGAGCATCTGGCAATCTTCTTGAATTCGGAATAGCTGCTGAGATGTCTTGTCACAAAAATTGGGAAAGCTGCAATGTTTTTATGCAACAACTTTACAATTTTCCTAACAGTGTCACTCAGCTGTTTATTAACAAGATAGTCCTCTGTCCTTTTTAATTTATTTTTTTTTAAAAAGTCCCATCTCAGCTGCCCTGAGTCTTCAGAGAGGGGCGGCATATAAATTGAATTAATTAAATTAAATTAATTAAATTAAATTTATCCTACAATCCCATGCAGAATATCAGAACAGAATATCAGAACAGAAGGGACCTCGTAGGCCATCTAGTCCAACCCCACCACGCCCAAGCAGGAGACCGAGAAGAAATCCCATTGAGTTTCATGGCCTTATTTCAATGCAGCTGCAATGCAGAGGATCAGATTTTCAAAAAAAAAAAAAAACAAAAAAAAAAAAAACAAAAAAAAAAACACCGAGCAATTATTCAATTTGCAGATGACACGACAATGGTAGGGCTCATTAATAAGAACAATGAGTCTGCTTATAGAAAGGAAGTACAAGGACTGACATTGTGGTGTAAAGAAAATAATCTTACACTTAAACTAAAAAACTATTGTACATAAATGGTGAGGAAGTGGAGAGGGTTGGTAGTTTTAAATTTCTGGGCATTTATATCTCGAAGGACCTCTCATGGACTATGAATGCTAACATCCTTGTGAAGAAGGCACAGAAGAGGCTGTACTCCCTGAGAATGCTCAGAAGATAAATCTATCTCAGCATCTTCTTCTGTCTTACTATCGCAGCACCATTGAGAGTGTCCTGACATACGACATTCTTGCATGGTATGGGAGCAGCTCTGTAGCGGACAAAAAAGCTCTACAGAGAATCATTAAAACTGCCCAGAATATCATCAGGCTCCAGCTACCAGCCCTGGACGACATCTTTGAATCTCGCTGTTTGAGGAAGTGGCATAACCTTCTCAGAGACTCTTCCCATCCTGCTTACAATCTTTTTGGACTGTTGCCTTCTGGCAGAAGATACAGAATAATTAAAACTCAGACCACACGTTTTCTGAATCGGTTTTGTCCCAGAGCTATAATTGCACTCAACAATGAACTAAAAGGGCCACCATCAGTGAGCTATTGGATGGAATTACTTGGTCTGTTGTGTGGATGTTTGGGTGGTTTTAGGGGTGGGGAATTTGTGGTGGGTGGGGATGTGTTTGGGGATTGTTATGTGTGTTGGACCTGGTTTTTGGGTGTTAAGTGAATTTCGTTGTATGGGTATACTGTGTATACACGTACAGTGACAATAAAGTTATTATTATTATTATTATTATTATTATTATTATTATTATTATTATTATTATGACAGTATACACAGCAAATGAGATGACCATGCTGGATTTCGTATCCCAAATCACTAGTCGAACACTTCCCAGCGTTTAGGACTGCGTGGGACTCATCATCATCATCATCATTATTATTGGTTAATCTTTAGTGAGATTCACAGCCTTTGAAGCTGGTTAATAGCTCAGCAGCTCAAGTCCTAACCAAGGACCTAGGAACTGTTAAGGTATCGTCGGAGGATGTAAGCTGTTCTGAGTAAGGTGGTTTTTTGTAGAGTCAAAATGTTCAAGTCCGGTAAATTTAGAATTTCTAAATAGCAGGATAGCCCTTTGGGTATTGCTCCAAGGGCTCCAATTACAATCGGGATGATGATGATGATGATGATGATGATGATGATGATGATGATGATGATGATGATGATGATGATGATGATTCATTTCCTACCCACAATGGTTAATGTCCAATTTTATGTACATGAAAAAAGAAGATATTACAACACTGGTTGAAAAACATCTTCGCATTGAAGCTTATATTATCAATTCAATACTTCATTTACTGTTTTCTTTGATCATTCTGGTACTCGGATTAATTGGCGTCTCTTCATATGTATGCTCAACACTTTGTTCAACTTAAAACCGGTGTTAATGCGGGCAGCATCCCAGTCATAAAAATCATTCCTGCGTAGAACGGAGAAAGCTATTGACGTGAAGCGTAAAAAAAAAAAAAAAGCAGATTTTAACAACGCAACATTTTGTTAATATTCATGTATTTACTTACAGTGGGGAGTTATCGGCCCCTTTTCTGAGATCGCCCCAGGCTGCTTGCAAGGAAAACAAGCATCAAAATGCTCTTTGACACACACGCACACAATATTAATAGATATGTATACGTGTATGTAAATAAGGAGCCATCATGACTAGCAATGGTTCAGGAGCTCATTAAATGTTTAAACCCCTTCCTGTCTGTTTTGTGACAGAGATGTCCAATCTGGCTAGGAACAAAGCTTCAAAAGGAGAAAAATATATATTTTTTTAAAAAGTGAGAAAATGAAGGCATCAATTAATTACCCTCTATGGGAGCTGCCCTCCTTCGTGAGTGAAACCCATATTCTGTCTGAGGTCCTGATCAGTTATAGGTAAAGGTTCCCCTCGCACATATGTGCTAGTCGTTCCTGACTCTAGGGGGCGGTGCTCATCTCTGTTTCAAAGGCAAAGAACCAGCGCTGTCCGAAGACGTATCCATGGTCATGTGGCCGGCATGACTCAACACTAAAGGCGCACGGAACGCTGTTCCCTTCCCACCAAAGGTGGTCCCTATTTTTCTACTTGCATTTTTTACCTGCTTTCGAACTGCTAGGTTGGCAGAAGCTGGGACAAGTAACGGGAGCTCATCCCGTTACACAGCACTCGGGATTCGAACCGCTGAACTGCCAAACCTTTTGATTGACAAACTCAGCGTCTTAGCCCCTGAGCCACTGAATTATATAACCTCAAATCAAACCTTGCTAGTTGAAAAATTTGTCCCGGGGGAAACTTAAAACTTGCAGCTGGCTTGGTTAATTTCCATCAAGAGATGTTGACTAAGATTGATGGGGGTTGAAATTTTCTCACCCCGCGTTGGAGGAAGGGATGTCCAAAGTTGCCTTTCCTTTTGATCTGGTTTAATGAAAAGAAGGACTAGGGGAGACATGATAGCAGTGTTTCGATATCTCAGGAGCTGCCACAAAGAAGAGGGAGTCAAGCTATTCTCCAAAGCACCAGAGGGCAGGACAAGAAGCAACGGATGGAAACTAAGCAAGGAGAGAAGCAACTTAGAACTAAGGAGGAATTTTCTGACAGTGAGAACGATTAATCAGTGGAACGACTTGCCTCCAGAAGTTGTGAATGTTCCAACACTGGAAGTTTTTAAGAAGAGATTGGACAGTCACTTGTCTGAGATTGTATGGGGTTGGACTAGAAGACCTCCAAGGTCCCTTCCAATTCTGTTACTCTAATCTTCCTGGCCCCCCTCTTCTTTAATGTGATATTATCATCTTCTGGCCGTTGAAACTCAAAGAGTTTACCTGGAGAAGCTGAAAGATTGAAACAATCATTTGACACTGACATGACTCACATATATCATGCTAGGCTTACGTGTTGGGCAGACTTGCCATTAAGTTTTCAAATCCTATAAACCTTGCTTTGCAGCATGGCAGGTTGCATAAGCCGCTTATTCAACTGCATCAACTCAATGAATCATTCAATAACGTGCGGTTAATTCAACCATATCGTAGAATTTGCCGGATGGAAGCAATATGGGTCATTTCTATGCAATCCATAGAATAAACTCTGGGGGTGGGGGGGTCTTTGGTGCTATCTGAGTTTGGTGGTTTTCTTGCAAACATTTTATTACCAAACTAGGTAATATCATCGGTGACCTGTAAGAAAACCACCAAGTTCAGAGGCCCCCACGGTTCAACCCTGAGCTACAAATATTCTCTTCTATTGGTAAAATAATCTCTGTGTACATTTTTTTTTATTTTTTTTTTAATTTGATTTCTATGCCACCCTTCTCCGGAGACTCAGGGCGGCTTACAATGCGTTAAGCAATAGCCTTCATCCTTTTGTATATTTATACAAAGTCAGCTTATTGCCCCCACAACTGGGTCCTCAATTTACCTACCTTAGAAAGGATGGAAGGCTGAGTCAACCTTGAGCCTTGGCGAGATTCGAACCTGCAGTAATTGCAGGCAGCTGGTCTTAATAACCAGCTTAATAACAGGGTGCCTTAGACCACTGTACTAACAAGGCTCCTTGTAGAGCCTTGGTAGTACAAGGCTCTACAATATATCAAGGAGAGATAAGATTCAAAGGAGAATAGAAGATCCTATTTATTGTATCTATAGAGTGAGCTTTTATTTAGAGGCTGAACACTAACAGGAAAGAGTTAGGCAGTGGTGGGATTCAATTTTTTTAAACTACCGGTTCTGTGGGTGTGGCTTGGTGGGCGTGGCATGGCTTGGTGGGCATGGTGGGTGTGGCAGGGGAAGGATAATGCAAAATCCCCATTTCCTCCCAATCACCTGGGACTCGGGAGGCAGGGAATAGATGGGGGCGGGGCCAGTCAGAATTTTTACTACCGGTTCCTGAACTACTCAAAATTTCCGCTACCGGTTCTCCAGAACTGGTCAGAACCTGCTGAAGCCCACCTCTGCCCTGGTGCCACAACAGAGTAGCAATAGCAATAGCGCTTAGATTTATATTCTGCTTTGTAGTGTTTTGCAGCCCTCTCTCAGCGGTTTACAGAGTCATCATTTGGCCACCCCAGCAATCTGGGTCCTCATTTTACTGACCTGGGAAGGATGGAAGGCGGAGTCAACTTTGAGAATTGAACTGCTGGCAGTGGGCAGAGTTAGCCTGCAATGCTGCATTCTAACCACTGTGCACCATGGGTGGATGGATGGATGGATGGATGGATGGATGGATGGATGGATGGATGGATGGAAGGAAGGAAGGAAGGAAGGAAGGAAGGAAGGAAGGAAGGAAGGAAGGAAGGAAGGAAGGAAGGAAGGAAGGACAATAGCAATAGCCCTTAGACTTACATACCGCGCCACAGTGCTTTACAGTCTTCTCTGAGTGGTTTACAGAGTCAGCCTCTTGCCCTCAACAATCTGGGTCCTCATTTTACCAATGAGTAGACCCCCATCCTGCAAAAAAAAAAAAGAAGAAGAAGAAGAAGAAAGAAAAATAGCATGGAGGAACTTCAATAAATTGCCCCAAACATAAGAAATATTTTAAGCTTTTTACTATTTTAAGTTATTATTGGTTCTATTTGCTTGTTATCCCTTTAATAGAAGCTGGAATTGGGTATGTCTAGTTTAATGAAAAGAAGGACTAAGGGTGACATGATAGCAGTGCTCCAGTATTTGAACGACCAGTTCGTTCTCACAGGGAGGGACTACTCAGGGTACCGTCAGTCAAATTATGTCGACTGGCGACTCCCAGGGGGAGGGCCTTCTCTGTGAGGGCTCCAACCCTTTGGAATGAACTGACCCCGGAGATATGGAATATCCCTGATCTCCGTGCTTTCCGCCATGCCCTCAAGACCCTGATGTTCCAACAGGCAGGGCTAAACATACGAACATGTGAATGATTTTTTAAATGTTATCTAATTCTGGGTTTTATTTAATTGACCAAACTAAGTAATAATTTTAATTAGCAATTTTATGATGTTTGTGTGTCTATATTTTTCTTGACTGTACACCGCCTTGAGTCCTATGGGAGAAAGGCGGTATAGAAATATAATAAATAAATAAATAAATAAATAAATAAATAAATAAATAAATAAATAAATAAATAAATAAATAAATAAATAAATAAATAAATAAATAAATAAATAAATAAATAAATAAATAAATAAATAAATAAATAAATAAATTTGAGGGGCTGCCAGAAAGAACAGACAAGGTCAACCCAGTGGTGGAATTCAAATTTTTTCTACTACCGGTTCTGTGGGCGTGGCTTGGTGGGCGTGGCTTGGTGGATGTGGCAGGGGAAGGATACTGCAAAATCTCCATTCCCACCCCACTCCTGGGGGAAGGATACTGCAAAATCCCCATTCCCTCCCCACTCCTGGGGGAAGGATACTGCAAAATCCCCATTCCCTCCCCACTCCTGGGGGAAGGATATTGCAAAATCTCCATTCCCACCCCACTGTCGGGCCAGCCAGAGGTGCTATTTGCCAGTTCTCCGAACTACTCAAAATTTCCGTTACCGGTTCTCTAGAACCTTTCAGAACCTGCTGAATTCTCCAAAGCAGCTGAAGGCAGGACAAGAAGCAAAGGATGGAAACTAATCAAGGAGAGAAGCAACCTAGAACTAAGGAGAAATTCCCTGACAGTGAGAACAATTAACCAGTGGAACAGAAGTTGCCTTCAGAAGTTGTGGGTGCTCCATCATTGGAGGTTTTTAAGAAGAGATTGGACAAACATTTGTCTGAAATGGTACCTGAGTTCCTGAGTAGTGGGACAGCAGGTTTCCTGAGCAGGGAGTTGGACTAGATAACCTCCAAGGTCCCTTCCAACTCGGTTATTCTGTTATTCTTCTTAAGTCTGACTTCCATCAAATTCTGGCTCTCCAAGGAACACAGGGCACAAGAATTCCCCATAATCTTAGATAGTCTTAGAACCAGGGGTGCTATTCAACAGGTTCTGGAGAACCAGTAGCGGAATTTTTGAGTAGTTCGGAGAACTGGCAAATACCACCTCTGGCTGGCCCCAGAGTGGGGTGGGAATGGAGATTTTGCAGTATCCTTCCCTTGGAGTGGGGAGGGAATGGGGATTTTGTAATATCCTTCCTCTGGTATGGGACGGGAATGGGGATTTTGCAGTATCCTTCCCCGGAGTGGGGCGGGAATGGAGACTTTGCAGTATCCTTCCCCTGGAGTGGGGCAGGAATGGGGATTTTGCAGTATCCTTCCCCTGGAGTGGGCAGGGAATGGGGATTTTGCAATATCCTTCCCCTGGAGTGGGGTGGGAATGGGGATTCTGCAGTATCCTTCCCCTGCCATGCCCACTAAGCCACGCCCACAGAACCGGTAGTAAAAAAAAAAATTGAATTCCACCAGTGCTTAGAGCATCCATGTGAGGTTGAACAATCGGATTGAAGAGGGGAGAAAGAATTTCTCTATTATAATCCCACAATGATTTGAACTGGGGAATCTTTCCAAGTCGCAGCCCAACTGCAGCAATACTGTAACCCGTAAACAGCGACCCGAGTTTGCCCAGGATTTAGAGAGGCAGATTCTCCGCCGTGCTGCCTTTCTAATCCATGTTGGAAAGAGGACATTTATTATCCTTCTCTTTCCAGTTCCCTGGCAAGGGCCCTGTAATTCGCCATTCAAACTCGATAAGCCAGCTTTGTATTTCTAGGGTAATTAGGATTACTGGCAAACAAGGCTGAGCTAGTTGGTCTCCCAACAAAATTAAGACGTCTCTCTCACTCTCTCTCTCTCTCTCTCTCTCTCTCTCTTTCTCTCTCTCTCCCTCCCTCCCTCTCCTCTGGTTCTCTCTCTTTTTTTCTGAGCAAGCAGGAAGAAAATTCTTCCTTTAATGTTCTTTAACCTTTCTTGGCGTTGTTTTCTTGGTGGGTTCCTCCCTCCCCAATTATATTGTCTTCTCTCTCTGTGTGTGTGTCTCCCTTTTTCTCTTTTCTTCTCTCTCTTTTTCTTCTCTTTTTGCTCTTTTCTTTTTGCTCTCTCTTTCATTTTTTTCTTTTTTCTCTTTCTTTTCCCCTCTGTTTTGTTTCTCTCTGTGTGCGTGTCTCTCTCTGCCTTTCTCTCTCTCTCTCTCTCTCTCTCTCTCTCTCTCTCTCTCTTTTTCTCTTTTCTTCCCTCTCTTTTTCTCTTTCTTCTCTTTTTCTTTTTGCTCTTTCTTTCATTTCTTTTCTCTTTCTTTCTCTTTCCCTCTTTTTGTTTCTCTCTCTCTCCTTTTTTCTCTTTTCTTCTTTTTCTTTTTCTCTTTCTTCTCTTTTGCTCTTTCTTTCATTTCTTTTTTCTTTCTTTCTCTTTCCCTCTTTTTGTTTCTCTCTCTGGGTGTCTCTCTCTGTCTCTGCCTTTCTCTCTGTCTCTCCCTTTTTCTCTTTTCTTCTCTCTCTTTCTTCTCTTTTTGCTCTTTTCTTTTTTGCTCTTTCTTTCATTTCTTTTTTCTCTTTCTTTCTCTTTCCCTCTTTTTGTTTCTCTTTCTCTCTGTGTCTCTGTCTCTCTGCCTTACTCTCTCTCTCTCCCTCCCTCCCTCCCTCCCTCCCTCCCTCCCTCTCTCTCTCTCTCTCTCTCTCTCTCTCTCTCTCTCCCTTTCATGTGGCAGAGGGCCTATTGATTTCCTCTTTTTCTGTCCTTCCATTCCTTTCACTGAGTGCACCAGGGAGGTCTGCTTACAGTGCAATCAAACCAAACGGAAAATTAACCTCTTGACTAATGAATTAAAGCTCGGCTGGGGTGAAGATTTCTGGTGTGGCCGAGATGTGCAGAGTCATCCCTGGCCCTCCCTGCCTCTAGACAAGAGGCATAAAGCCTGTAATTTTTTGCATTTCTGGAGGAATTTCCTCTTCTGTTTTGCCTTTTTTTTTTTTTGGCATTGCCTGAAGGATGGAAGGATGACTTGTTTGGGGCCTTACCAGGTAGATCAGGCAGGAAATACTACCAGATGAGCAAAGGCTCATGATGAAATTTGATGTAGAGAAAAGGAAAGTCTTACACTTAGGCAAGAAAAACCAAAAGTACACATAGAGACCCGGTGAAACCAGGCTTAAGAGCAGTGATTGGGAGAGGGATCTTGGAGTCTTAGTGGACAACCAATTAAATATGAGCCAACAGTGTGTGGCGGCAGCCAAAAAAGCCAATGCAATCCTAAATTGCATTAACAGAAGGAAACAATCAAGATCAAGGGAGGTACCAACACCACTCTATAAAGACTTAATAAGACCACACCTAGGATACTGCATCCAGTTTTGGTCACCACAGTATTAAAAAGATGTTGAGGCTCTAGAAAGAGTGCAGAGAAGAGCAACCAGGATGATGAGGGGACTGGAGGCTAAAACATACAATGAACGGTTGCAGGAACTGGGTGTTCTGTCCCCGTCTCACACACGCACACAAACAGTCAGCCAGGGGTTAAATAAAACTTGCAGACAATAAATTCCTTCGATAACAGGATTGGCAGCAACCCAGTAGCTGCTTGCCAAGAACTTTACTCACAGAGGGAGGTGTTCCTCCTCCGTCAGATAAACCAAAACAAATACACCAAGTCAAAGAATTGTCAAGTCCAGTCCGTATTAAATCCAAGGCAGGCAGATAATGTAGTTTCAGAGATACAATGCGACTCGCTAGTTGTTTAGTTTTGTCCGTCACAGAGCCTGAATGGCCACCACACCCCCTTTTATCCCCTGTGGGGTGTGGTCCAGTGACTCAGCTTAATCTCTGGCACGGCTCCTTTTCTGCTGCGTGCGCTTGTCTCTCCGACGCTGGTGTGGATCCAGCCAAGACTTATCTCCGTCATTGTCCGATTGCGACTGTTCGGAGATACCTGGCTCCTGGCCAATCTCTTCTCCCTCGGGAGACACCTGAGGCATTGCCAGAGAGGAGGGTCCTGGAGTGGGAGGCCTGGCCAACTCCTCTCCTTCACCTTCGAAGTCTTCTCCCTCCGATAAGACGGGCTCGGGGGTCGGAGTCACAACACTGGGCATGGCTAGTCTAGTGAAGAGAAGGACCAGGGGAGACATGATAGCAGTCTTCCAATATTTGAGGGGCTTCCCCAGAGAGGAGGGGGGGTCAAGGTATTTTCCAAAGCATCTGAAGGCCAGACAAGGAATAATGGATGGAAACTATTCAAGGAGAGATTCAACCTGGAAATAAGGAGACATTTTCTGACAGTGAGAATAATCAACCCATGGAACAGAAGTTGCCTTCAAAAGTTGTAGGAGCTTCATCAGTGGAGGCTTGTGCAGGGGGTTGGACGATGACCTACAAGGTCCCTTCCAACTCTGTTAATCTGTAATCTGAGGTTTTCAAGAAGAGACCGGACTAGACATCCATTGGTCCAAAATGCTGCAGGGTCTCCTCCTTGAACAAGGGGTTAGAACAGAAGACTTCCAAGATCCATTACAACTCTGTTATACTGTTATTCTGTTATCCTATCCCCATCAGTAAAAAAAATTCCAACAGGTGGGGGGTGTCCAGGAAGAGGGCCTTCTCCTCCATTGTTCCTGCCTTTTGGAATGTTCTCCCCCTCCCCAGAGGACAGGTAGACCCCCCCTACTCTCCTGGCCTTGAAAACCTGCTTGTTTTGACTCACCTGGGACCCACGGAGAACTCATGCAGCCACGAGGCTGGTGAGCCCCCCCCTTCCCTTTTTTAATTCTGAATTTTGATTACTTCCATCCTAGTTTTTAACTGTTTTCATTATAATACTGAATAGAATAGAGCAGAGCAGAGCAGAGCAGAGCAGAGCAGAGCAGAGCAGAGCAGAACAGAACAGAACAGAATAGAATAGCAGAGTTGGAAGGGACCTTGGAGGTCTTCTAGTCCAACCCCCTGCCTAGGCAGGAAACCCTACACCACTTCAGACAAATGGTTATCCAACATCTTCTTAAAAACTTCCAGTGTTGGAGCATTTACAACTTCTGGAGGCAAGTTGTTCCACAGGTTAATTGTTCTAGCTGTCAGAAAACTTCTCCTTAGTTCTAAATTGCTTCTCTCTAGAGTGGAGTGGAGTGGAGTGGAGTGGAATGGAATGGAATAGAATAGAATTCTTTATTGGCCAAGTGTGATTGGACACACAAGGAATTTGTCTTTGGTGCATATGCTCTCAGTGTACATAAAAAGACAAGATACGTTTATCAAGAATCATAAAGTACAATACTTAATGATAATCATAGGGTACAAATAAGCAATCAAATCATTCTAGGAAACAATCAATAATAATTGCAAAGATGCAAGCAACAAAGTTACAGCCGTGCAGTCACAAGTGGGAGGAGATGGGCGACAGGAAGGATGAAAAGACCAATAGATTAGTTTCCATCCATTGCCTTCTTGTCCTGCCCTCAGGTGCTTTGGAGAATAGCTTGACTTCTGTCTCTTCATAGGCCACCCAGAGCCTCGGCTGAGGGAGATGGGCAGTGTCTGAATTATACGATGAATAAATTAAATAAGTTATTATATACCCACCTCCAACTTTGGGGAAACTGAGAGCTGGTAGTATGCAAACTAGGTTTTTTCAAGGATGGGCCGCATTCATGTTTAACTCAAACTACAGAGGTATTTTTTCCTCAGAAGCTCCGAGGGCCTGTCTCGACCATCAGAATGAAGGCTCCATTGGAGCTGTCTCCTTCGCCTCTCATCCTATCTGATAAAGTACCTCTTTTCCACACACAACGGGAACTATTCGAGTGCCTTCTTCTCCTTGGTTTCATGTCAAACATTTTCTGTCTCTGGAGTTGGATGGGCGGGTAGGATGGTTCCCCTCTCGAGTTTTCCGGGAAGGATTAGAATCTCTTTTGAAATTATCGATTTACAATCCATGACAATCTTCCCCAGATGGATTCGAACGAGCCTGTAATTGGATAATTTGGCAACATGTAAGCCAGGCTCCAGACGACTGAAATTACACTTGGTTGAAGGAAAGATCCGTTCTTCATGTAGAATTAATTTGATTTTCTCTCCATTTACAAGCGGAAACCGGAGTAGTCTAGTGAGTGGATTATTGTTTTAAACTCGTAGCATCCAATTTTTATTTTTTTGTTTTCCTTTTCTAATTGCTGGGAGAGGGGAAGGGTTCATTGCTTTGTATTTATGCATTTCGTTGCTTTCCAGCTTCGGCGCGCTGCCTTTCTCAGTCAGTCTAGTCCTCTTGAGGTGGTTTGCAAATGTGATATTGGAACCGTTGTGACCACATAAGAGCAAATGCTTCTAAACAGCAGGGGTGAAAATTGTCTTTTAATCGCTAGACGAAAAGAACAGTAAAAGGCTATTTTTTTTAAAAAAACAAAGGTACTCTTTAACTTGCAAATTTTTGTGAAATAATTGAAACCAATGAAATTGTTTGGCCCAAAAAAATTGGACCCAGGAGTTCTCGGTGCTTCCAGAGCTTGGTGATTTTCTTGCAGATGTTTCATTTATTGGTTCGATTTATTGGTTCGATTTATATGCCGCCATTCTCCGGAGACTCAGGGCGACTTACAATGTGTTAAGCAATAGCCTTCATACTTTTGTATATACCTGCTTAGTAGGGCTTTCGCCCCCCCCCCCCAGCGGTGTTCTTTTTTTTATACAAAGTCAGCTTATTGCCCCCACAAACCGGGTCCTCATTTTACCTACCTCGAAAGGATGGAAGGCTGAGTCAACCTTGAGCCTGGTGAGATTTGAACTTGCAGTAATTACAGGCAGCTGGTGCTACTTAACAGCACTTTAGTCTGCTGCGCCACCAAGGCTCTTAAGACCGAACTAGGTAACTCTTCATGACCGAACTAGGTAACATCATCAGTGCTAGAAGGGAGTGAAGGTTTGTGGGGGAAAGGGAGAGAGGAGGAAGAGGAGGAGGAGGCGGCCCATGGGTCTGGGTGCTCTCTGAGCTTGATTGTTTTCTTGCAGATGTTTCATTACCCAACTAGGTAACATCATCAGTGCTAGAAGGGGATGGGGATTGTGAGGAGGAGGAGGTGGAGAAGGAGAAGGAGAAGGAGAAGGAGAAGGAGAAGGAGAAGGAGAAGGAGAAGGAGAAGGAGAAGGAGAAGGAGAAGGAGAAGATGACTTGGGAGGAGGCCCTTGATGCTCTCTGAGCTTAGTTGTTTTCTTCCAGATGTTTTATTACCCCACTAGGCAACATCATCAGTTTGTGGGGTATGATACCTCAATCAAGGAACTACCAACTCAGTAAACAGCCTAATCATGGAACCAACAAATACTCCCACCAACACTGGCAGGGCAGACCACTAGTATATAAATATGGAACAAAATCCCATTTCCTTCTAGCGCCAATGATATTGTCTAGTTTGGTATTGAAATGTTTGCAGTGCAGACAACCAATGAAAGAACCAAGCTCAGAGATCACCGAGGAACCCACAGTCCTCCTCCTCTTCCTCCTCCTCTTCTTCTTCTTCCTCCTCCTCCTTTTCCACAAACCTCACTCCCTTCTAGCACTGATGTTGTTCCCTAGTTGGGTCATCAAATGTCTGCAAGAAAACAACCAAGTTCAGAGTGCACAGTCCTCCTCCTCTTCCTCCTCCTCTTCACAAACCTCACTCCCTTCTAGCACTGATGTTGTTCCCTAGTTGGGTCATGAAATGTCTGCAACCAAGCTCAGAGAGCACCAAGGATGCTACAGTCATTGGCCTCCTCCTCCTCCTCCTCCTCCTCCTCCTCCTCCTCCTCCTCCTCCTCCTCCTCCTCCTCCTTTTCCACATACCTCACTCCCTTCTAGCACTGATGTTGTTCCCTAGTTGGGTCACCAAATGTCTGCAACCAAGCTCAGAGAGCACCAAGGACCCCACAGTCATTGGCCGCCTCCTCCTCCTCCCCCCCATCCTCCTCCTCTCCCTTCTAGTACTGATAATGTTAACTAGTTGGGTAATGAAACGTCTGCAAAAAACAACAACAACCAAGCTCAGTGAGCACGAAGGGCCCTGGATCCAACTTCCTCTTCAAACTATAAACCCTATTCTTCTATCATCAGGAAAGCAGAATTCAGGTCAACCAACGATCGCTCGCGGCCTTTGTTCTTTTTATCCATTTTTGTCTGTCTCCCGCTTCCTGTCTCCTCCTTCCTCCTCTTTTGTACAGTCTTGCACCTCGCCTTCCAGCTGGGTTGGCTGCTGAATATTCAGCCACCGCGGTTTTTGCAAGGAGTCGGCTGAGGTGAGGCGAGGGGAGGGAAGGTTAAGTCACAATCCAGCACCGAGCAACGGAGAACACTGGATTTAAAGCACTGACATTTCACGAGACAAAATGGTCGGCGCCGATAAAAATGTAAATTTGAAGAGAAGGCTGGGGGGGAGGAGGAGAAAAAAAAATACTACTTTTTCCCTAGCATTTTTTGACCCCCCCCCCCTCCCCCGGTAGCTGTATTGAAATAGTAGAGAATCCCCAACGCGCAGTAAAATTCTGTAAAACTTACTACCTTGAGAGGCAGCCAGTTTTTTAAACCCCTGCTATGCAACGCTGGCTTCAGACGGTGCGCGCGAGAATCATTAAGTATGGTGAGCTTTGCATGCATAACTGAGGATTTATTGGAAGGAGACGGTGAGGTCTAAAAATATGGGGAATCTGTGGGAAAGCACCAGAAAGCAAGACAAGAAGCAGCGGATGGAAACTCATCAAGGAGAGAAGCAAGCAACCTGGAATTAAGGAGAAGTTTCCTGACAGTGAGGACAATTAACCAGTGGGACAGCTTGCCACCAGAAGTTGTGGGTACTTCCTCACTGGAGGTTTTCAAGAAGAGATTGGACAGCCATTTGTCCAGAATGGTATACTGTATAGGGCAGTGGTTCTCAACCTGTGGGTCGGGACCCCTTTGGGGGTCGAATGACCCTTTCACAGGGGTCGCCTAAGACAATCCAAAAACACATATTTTCAATGGTCTTGGGAATAATTTTATGGTTGGGGGTCACCACAACATGAGGAACTGTATTAAAGGGTCATGGCATTAGGAAGGTTGAGACCCACTGGTATAGGGTCTCCTGCTTGAGTAGGGGGTTGGACTAGAAGACCTGCTAGATCCCTTCTGACTCTGTTATTCTGTTCTGTTCCAAAAAGCTTTAGCAAGCGGCTGTGTCCTTAACTAGTGGTCATGGTCCCTCAGCCTGTCTAATTTTTCCTCCCTCCATCATTCCTGAAGTCAGCCAGCCAGCCTGCCTGTCTGTCTGTCTATCATCTATCATTATCTACCTATATCTTTCTCTGTCTGTCTGTCTGTCTGTCTGTCTGTCTGTCTGTCTGTCTGTCTGTCTACCTACCTACCTACCTACCTACCTACCTACCTACCTACCTACCTACCTATCTATCTATCTATCTATCTATCTATCTATCTATCTATCTATCTATCTATCTCTTTCTCTGTCTGTCTGTCTATCTATCTATCTGTCTGTCTGTCTGTCTGTCTATTGTCTATTATTATCTACTTATTTCTATGTCTTTCTGTCTTTCTGTCTCTCTGTCTGTCTGTCTGTCTGTCTGTCTGCCTGCCTGCCTGCCTGCCTGCCTGCCTGCCTATCTATCTATCTATCTATCTATCTATCTATCTATCTATCTATCTATCTATCTATCTATCTATCTATCTATCTATCTCTTTCTTTCTATGTCTGTCTGTCTGGCTATCTATCTATCTATCTATCATCTATCTATCTATCTATCTATCTATCTATCTATCTATCTATCTACCTACCTACCTACCTACCTACCTACCTACCTACCTACCTACCTACCTACTTACCTACCTATTGTCTATCATTATCTACCTATATCTTTGTCTGTCTGCCTGCCTTTCTGTCTATTTATCTATCATCTCTCCATCTCTCTATCCATCCATCCATCCATCTATCATCTATCTATCTATCTATCTATCTGTCTGTCTGTCTGTCTGTCTGTCTGTCTGTCTGTCTGTCTGTCTATCTATCTATCTATCATCTATCATCTATCTATATCTTTCTATCTCTGTCTGTCTGTCATCATCCATCTATCCATATGTAGAGCTGGTATATTATATTGTAATGGTGAACGTACTGGACTAAGTACCTAAGTACTTAAGTGATCCAAGGTCTAATGTCTCCTCAATCATGGAAGCTTTTTAGGAGACTTTGATCCAGACCCCCTCCCACTCCTCTGCTCGGTCTAACTCTAAGAGTTGTTGCTGGATTGGCCTGGGAGTCACCCAAGTTGAAGTCCCCTCTCAGGTACAGAAGTTACCTAAAGGACTTTGGGCTAGTCCTTCCTTCCCCTTCCGAAGTCCCAAAGTATCTACCTACCAACGTGTGCCATTTGGAATTATGACCCACAACCTTCAAGAACCTTTGTCCAGGAGTGGAGTGTATGGATTTGAGTGAACGCGGGTACATAGGTGCGCATGATATACTGTATTTCACACAACATTATATCTTTAAACTTTAAAATTCCAATGTGAGAGCAGGTTATTTTAATAAAAAAAGAGAGTACTGGAGAGATGGGACTGGGAGAAGGTGTGGGGCGAATGCAAGAACCTTTTTGCATGATTCAGGTGATGCTTCTTGGGCCATCGGTGGCTGCATTATAAATTCTCATGAGCCTTGTGTTCAATCCCAAGCATTTCTAGCCATATAAGGTGGGCAGTCCTGGATTAATCTGACCTGATGTCAAGTTACTTTCCAGGCAGGAGTGAAATCCAGCAGATTCTGACAGGTTCTGGAGAGCCCGGTAGCAGAAATTTTGAGTAGTTCGGAGAACCGGCAAATACCACCTCCGGCTGACCCCAGAGTGGGGTGGGAATGGAGATTTTGCAATATCCTTCCCCCTGGAGTGGGGTGAGAATGGAGATTTTGCAGTATCCTTCCCCTGCCACGCCCACCAAGCCATGCCCACCAAGCCACACCACGCCCACCAAGCCACGCCCACAGAACCGGTAGTGAAAAAAATTGGATTTCACCAGTTTCCAGGTGTGTTTTGAAGTGGGAGGGGGAAGCTGTTTTCCATGAAGGGGCTTGTCTACACAAAAACAGTGAGAGAAGATCTGGTTTTCATAATTGTGTGTGGGTGTGTTTTTTCCAAGGGAAAGAATTAAAACACAGATATACAGGCATTCGGGGAGGTAAACTAATATTTTCTTTCCCTGCGCCAGAAACAAAGCGGGAGGGTGGATGAAGGCTAGAATATTTCCAAGAGGAAAGACCTCCATTGCCATCCTTATAAATCAACCCTCCTCCTCCTTGTAGTACACCTGGGGAGTGGGGGTTGTTCATTACGCAGTCATAATTTTCTAACCAACAAGCTCGGCTTCGTTTGTTTCCCGAAGTCGGGCAGGTAAGATGCAAAGTAAGATATGCAATTTTCACTACGTCCCAAATTGGGGCCAAATTATTCTCCCTTCCCTTCCAACTGTCATCAGGGAATTGGGGATTCTGAAACGTGCAGACTTAAGGAGGGAGTTATTAATGATTTAAAATCCATCTTTTCGTCTGTTCCTGCCTGAAACCTGGCTTGAATGTAATTTATCATCTTCCATCTCTCTCTCACACACACACACACACACTCGCAAATTAATACACACGACAACAAGCCCGTCGCCGATAACGTAGACACGCTGTGGTGAAGGGTGTATCCAGTGGCAAGTCGCATTTATCACACGGTTGTATCAAGAAACGTATTGAGATCCAAAAAGTGCACACAGACACACACACAAAGAAAGGAATTGGATTACTGCACACAATTCTTTTCTTGTGGGTTTGTGGAAAGTATTTTTTTATCATTTTCCGCAGCCAGTTGGGCTCCCAGTGGTTTACATTAGCACAGTGATATCATTCATGTATAACCAAAGCAGTATAATTAAATGTAAAAAATGGTTTTCTGGGTTTTTTTGTTTTTTTTGTCTTGACCTCAGGGCAGCTGGTTCTCATGGTTTGTTGTTTAAAAAAAAACTGGCAGGCAAGATAACGTGTTTCCCCGAAAATAAGACCCTCTCTTATATTTTTTGGAACCCCTGAAATAAGCGCTTGGCCTTATTTTCAAGGAGGTTTTATTATTTTGGGGTGCTTGGAACAAGACTCAAGGTTGACTCAGCCTTCCATCCTTCCGAGGTAGGTAAAATTGTGAAGTCAATAAGCTGACTTTGTATATAAAAGAACACCGCTTGGGGGGGGGGGCGAAAGCCCTACTAAGCAAGTATATACAAAAGAATGAAGGCTATTGCTTAACGCATTGTAAGTCGCCCTGAGTCTCCGGAGAAGGGCGGCATATAAATCGAATCAATCAATCAATCAATCAATCAATCAATCAATCAATCAATCAATCAATCAAATAAGACGGGGCCCATCTTGCTATCTTACCTGATTCCCAGCTCTGACTCCCTAACCCTGACCAGAGGAAGTGTGTGGGGGTGGGGGACGGACCAGCTGTGCATGCATTTAAATATTTTCAGGGAGGGCTTATTTTAGCACATGCGCTCAAAAGCGTGATTGGTCTTATTATCAGGGGGTGTCTTATTTTAGGGGAAACAGGATAACAGGATACTTTTATACTTATAAAAGTATAAACATAATTTGAATACATGAAAAGGATACGAGTAAAAAGGGACATTAGGACAGGGACGGAAGGCACGCTGTTGCTCTCATGCATGCCCCTTACAGACCTTTTAGGAATGGGGTGAGATCAACAGTAGACAGTTTAAGGTTAAAAGTTTTGGGGGTTTGGGGAAGAAGCCACAGAGTCAGGTAGTGCATTCCAGGCATTGACCACTCTGTTGCTGAAGTCGTATTTTCTGCAGTCGAGTTTGGAGCGGTTTACCTTGACTTTGTATCTCTTATTTGCTCGTGTACTGTTGTAGTTGAAGCTGAAGTAGTCATTGACAGGTAGGACATTGCAGCAGATAATTTTATGTACTACACTTAGGTCAGACTGAAGTCGGCAAAGTTCTAAGTTGTCTAAGCCCAAAATTTGAAGTCTGGTGGCATAAAGTATCCTATTGCAGGTAGAGGAATGGAGGACTCTTCTTGTAAAATATCTCTGGACTCTCTCAATTGTATTCACATTCACATTCACACATGCAGGCACACCCATGCACACATATGTATATCAAGAGTCTCTCAAAATCTGGTTGGATCGACGGACCTGAGGGCTCTAAAGATTTAGTGAGATGGCTCCGTGGTTCGTAATGTCAGAGGCTCCCTCCTAACAATTATGAATTCTGCTGAATGCTTTAAGATTTGTTTCAATGGTTTTATTGTACACCATCCAGAGTTCAGGTTTTGTAAGAAAGATGGATGGATGGATGGATGGATGGATGGATAGATAGATAGATAGATAGATAGATAGATAGATAGATAGATAGATAGATAAATGGATGGTCAGATGGATGGATGGATGGATGGATGGATGGATGGATGGATGGATGGACGGATGGATGGACGGACAGACGGATAGATGGGTGGACGGGTGGATGGATGGGTGGGTGGATGGATGGACGGACGGACGGATGGATGGAAGGATGGATCGATGGATGGGTGGATGGATGGAAGGGTGGATGGATGGATGAGTTTGTGGATGGATGGATGGGTGGGTGGATAAGTGGATGGATAAATTGACACAGTACTTTCTTCCTTATGCTCACTGATGGAACTGTACTCTCGTGTGTTTTTTCTCTGGTGGGACCGGTCTATCAGGGCAACCTGGTTTACCCAAGTATGGGATGGAGCAATACTGCTTCCGCTTTCGCCTTTCAGCCCCAATCCAGGGGCCTTCGCAGGCAGTCGCTTTAGCAACAAACCATTTCTGTGTTAAATTTATGTTTTACCGACATAAATGTACGCTCTTATCTTCAAGCTTAAGAGATAGAAACCATAATCCAGCAAGGTTTAGGGAAGCCACTGGATAGACGAAGAGCTGAAAGAACTTTTAAAGCCAAACTGTATCATCAGTTGATTAACTGAATGCTTGACTGTGTATCATCAAGCTGTTTTGACTTCTCGTGACCACATACAGTAGCTAGATGTTCTCCATGATGTTGTATTCCTAATTTGGTCCTTTCAAGTTTCTCATCAGTTCATCCATCGCCAATGTCACTGAGTCCATCCATTGCTGTTGGTCATCCTCTTCTTACAGCCTATCATATCAGAAGCTTTATCGACCTAAGACAGAGTTCGCTCAACGTGATTTCAACATAATGGTTCCTTTGGGGCTTCCCATGTTATACAAGCCCAACCTATTTACTTTTTAAACCATAGTTCAGAACCCAATGTGTTATTGGAAGCCTGTCGCTTGTTTATTTATTGCCATAGCTGAGCAATACTGGCTACATGTGTTGTGAAGATATAGCCTTGTATGATTTTGTGGGTCAGAGATCTAAAGATGAAACAACATACATCTTTATGGGATGGGATGGGATGGGATGGGATGGGATGGGATGGGATGGGATAGAATAGAATAGAATAGAATAGAATAGAATAGAATAGAATAGAATAGAATAGAATAGAATAGAATAGAATAGAATAGAATAGAATAGAATAGAATAGAATGGAGGAGGAGGAGGAGGAGGAGGAGGAGGGAAAAAAAGGGAGAAGAGAAGGAGGAGAATGGGATAGTAGAAGCAGAAAAGAATGAAGGGGAATGAAATGGAATGGGATGGAAGAGAAGAGAAGAGAAGAGAAGAGAAGAGAAGAGAAGAGAAGAGAAGAGAAGAGAAGAGAAGAGAAGAGATGGAGTGTATTAGAGTAGAGAAGAGAAGAGAAGAGAAGAGAAGAGAAGAGAAGAGAAGAGAAGAGAAGAGATGGAGTGTATTAGAGTAGAGCAGAGCAGAGCAGAGCAGAGTAATGGAAGGGACTTCAGAGGTCTTCTTGTCCAACCTCCTGCTCGATGAAGAGACCTATATATCATTTCAGACAAAGGATTGTCCAGTCTCTTTTTGAAAGCCTTCAGTGATGGATCACCCACAACTTCTGAAGGCAAGCTTTTTCCACTGGTTGATTGCTCTCACCATTAGGAAATTTCTCCTTAGTTCTTGGCTGCTTCTTCTCTCCTTGGTTAGTTTCCAATTGTTTCTCATCTTGCCTATTGGTGCTTTGGTAAATAATTTGACCCTCTCGTCTTTGTAGGAGCCCTTCAAATATTGGAATGGTACTATCATGTCACTCCTAGGCCTTCTTTTCATCAGACTAGACATTCCCAATTCCTGTAACAGTTTGTCATACATTTTAGCCTCCAGCGGCTGAGATTCAGAAATTTTAGCAACCGGTTCTCTTCCCGGTTGCTGGGTGGGCGTGGCCATGGTGGGCGTGGCCTACTCAGCCTCCTGCACCATGGCAGGGGGGCGTTTTCACCAGTGGTGGGATTCAAATAATTTAACAATGGGTTCTCTGCCCTAATGATTTCTGTTGTGGCTCCATTGCCTGAGCCTGGCTATCGACAGATGCAGACTCTGAGAGTGAGAGAGAGGATTTGGCAAGGCCTCCCACTCCAGGACCCTCCTCTCTGGCAATGCCTCTGGAGGACCCCGAAGGCCAAGAGATAGGCCCAGAGCCAAGCACGTCCCCACAGCCACAGGTGGACAGCGACGAAGGAGATAAGTGCTGGCTGGATCCTCAACAGCGGCGCAGGGAGAAGCGTGCGCAGCAGAGGGGAAGGCATGCCAGAGATTAGCTGAGTCACTGGACCACACCCCACAGGGTATAAATGTGGGTGTGGTGGCCGGTTCAGTTTGTGATGAGCAAAAACTAGAAATAATCCATGATCTCTGCATTATTGGACTTCTGCCTGCCTTGTCGGACTGCATTTGGACTAATCCTTGTATTGCTGAAACTTTGCCTGCTTTATCGGAATGCTTGCAGTCTAATCTTTGTTTTGTGTGAGTAAAGTCTGAATTGGCAGCTAGCCACTGGGTTGCTGCCAGCTTTATCTTCAAAGACTTTGTCGTGTGGCTTTGTCGGGCCGTCTGTGGGGGTGCGTGTGTGGGACGGGGACAGAAAAGATTTCTTCCAACAACCAGTTCACCAAACTGCTCAGACAGTTAACAACCGGTTCTCCCGAAATGGTGCGAACCAGCTGAATCCCACCACTGGTTTTCACCCTCCAGAGCTTTCCTCGAGCCTCTGGGAGGGCAAAAACAGCCTTCCCCAGGCTCTGGAGGCCTTTCGGAGGCCAGAAACGGGCATGTTTCTGGACTTCCAGAACTTCCATTAGGCTTGTTTTTCGCCCTCCCAGAGCCTCCACGTAGGCCCTGAACTTACCTGGCATCCAAAACGGGCTGCGTGGAGACTCCTAGGAGGGGCAGGGTGGGGTGGGCTCAGTGAGCCAGTCCTTGCAACAACCAGTTCAGCGAACCAGATTAAAATTAAGATCCCACCCCTGCTTCAGCCCCTTAATCCTTTTTGTTGCTCTTCTCTGCACTCTTTCTAGAGTCTCGGCAACTTTTTTTGTATGGGGTTAGAATTTGTGGGGCTCGTCAGCTGACATGCCTGCCGTAAAAACTGGGGCAGAAAACGGTTTCAAATCCTTCTCGAATCTTGGAGAATCTTAAGGACCTGATTTTGGGGGATGAGTATTTTTCAGCTGATAACGGATGGCTTTATTGAAGCTGCTGGGGGATCCAAATTTGTATTAAGCAGCCCATAATGAAATTTTGTTCATGCGGTTCGCAGGTAAGGCGGGAGATACATTTTTAGAATCTTCATCTACTGTTTGATGTCAATTTAAATGCAAATAGAAATTTTGCCCACAGTGAAATAACTAAGGCTGTTTTTTTTCCCCCTCTTCCCCTCCATCTCCCAAAGGAACCAACGGCGAGAATCTATTTGGCTCATATTACTTTTTCATATATAAAGACGCTTTCTTTTATGTTTTTTGGCGGCATGTCAGTTAATATTATTATAGCTGTTGATCTGATATTTCGATTTGCGAAAGAGAAGGAGGACAAGGCTGTTTCAGGGTGGAACCATTAGCAGAATTTTCTTTCTTTTCTTTGGGGCAGATGTTTCTTCGGGGTTGGGTTTTGGCCACTCGAAGCTTTGTAGAAGTCCCCAAAAGTGGCTACTGGGCTTTCTTTTGTTTTTTCCTTGAAGAGGCTTCGCTTCTCATCCAAGAAGCTTCTTCAGTTCTGGAGAATTGGAGAACTGAAGGACAGAATTGAAGAAGCTTCTTGGATGAGAAGCGAAAAGTCTTCAAGGAAAAACAAAGGAAGTCCAGTTGCCTTTTAAAAGCATCTTTGGGACTTCAAAGCTAAGCTTTTATAAACCTATGAATCTCTGCATCTGTAAATTAATAGCCTGGGGTTTTTTTGTTAAATAAAACCCAAATAAAAGCAAGCTAGAAAGCTTTAATTAGAATGCCACATTGCACACAGCCATCTGCAAGTTTCCTTCAATGTTTCTGTCACCATCTTTGTGGCAGTCCAAAGAATTATCAGCCAAGCTACAAGAATATCACTCATTTTTATACCATGTCCTGCCCAGGCGTGATATTACAGTAACAGTATCTCTAGTAGTTCCAAAATGATTCACCACCATGAGAGAATATGAAAAAGAGGATTTTTTTTTTAAAAAAAGAAGTAATTATTGGTTTAAAGAACCCGATCTTGTAAACCTGTACTGTTCTCCAGAACTGAAGAAGCTTCTCCGATGAGAAGCGAAACCTCTTCAAGGAAAAACAAAGAAACGCCAGTTGCCTTTTGCAATAAAGCACCTTTGAGACAACCATGTCCTGGATGACTGAGAATCTCCATAGACACTTTGTAAGAAGTCCTGGACCAAATGTCCATCCTTTTCTAGACAATGACCGGAGTTAGAGTCTCAACGCATCTCAAAAGTCACAGATTGGCATAGCTGAATTGATAGAGATTCTATCCGCTTCAACAAAAGTGCCTGAAGTGGGGTAGGGTTTCCTGCCTAAGCAGGGGGTAGGGCTAGAAGACCTCCAAGGTCCCTTCCAACTCTGTTATTCTATTCTATTCTATTCTATTCTATTCTATTCTATTCTATTCTATTCTATTCTATTCTATTCTATTCTATTCTATTCTATTCTATTCTATTCTATTCCATTCCATTCTTTATTCCTTATCCTCTACTCTTCTCTTCTCTACTCTATTCTATTCTTTATTCCTTATCCTCTTCTATTCTCTTTCCTTCCTTCCTTCTCCTCTCTATTCTATTCTGTTCTGTTCTGTTCTATTCTATTCTATTCTATTCTATTCTATTCTATTCTATTCTATTCTATTCTATTCTATTCTATTCTATTCTATTCTATTCTATTCTATTCTATTCTATTCTATTCTATTCTATTCTATTCCATTCTTTATTCCTTATCCTCTTCTATTCTCCTTCTTTCCTTCCTTCTCCTCCCTATTCTATTCTACTCTACTCTACTCTACTCTACTCTACTCTACTCTGCTCTGCTCTGCTCTGCTCCGCTCCGCTCCATTCCATTCCATTCCATTCCATTCCATTCCATTCCATTCCATTCCATTCCATTCCATTCCATTCTATTCTATTCTATTCTATTCTATTCTATTCTAAAAGCTTTGATTATCCCAAAGGTCCTTTTTACAGAAAGCAACTGGACTCCCCCTTTGAACACGTTTTGCTACTCATCCAAGATCCCCCAACTGTGTCAGAACGGAAGAACTTTTCAACTCAAAGAAGAAGAAGAAAAAAACGACCCCAAGAAAGTCCAGTTTTGCCTTTTGCAAAAAGCACCTTTGGGACCACCATCACCTGGATGGTTGAGAATCTCCCTGGACAGAGGGAGATTTGATTGGTCTCGTAAATGCCATTAGCCTGGCAGGTAAATAGAGCAGCCATCTCTAAATCCAAAGATGTTAAGGACAACCCAAGGAGAAGAGATGAATTTTCTGATGTTTTTTCCAATGTTCTTGGACAATCAGGATATTTATTTAGTAGGTTGAGTAGCCACCGAACTCCAAAACGACTCTGGGCAGCTTCCAAATTTACTCCTAAGAACTTTCTCCGCCATTCATCCTGGTGTTTAGTTGCATAAGCTCTATTTGAAGAAGTCCTTCAAGACTTTGTCATCCCGGCAGTCATTTTCTGGAACGGCTCCACACTGAACAGGTACATCCTATCTCACAAATAGTGTTGCAATGCTTTGACTTTAATTAGCACATTAAATGCCACCGTCCCCCTTTATGAGAAGCAGGCGGGGTTTTCCCTTTCGCGGCGGGAAAAAAAAACCCAAACGGTTCAATTACCTTCCCGTTAATGGATAAAGCATAATTAACATTGTCTTGTGGCTAATTTTCATTTACGCTGCCATTGCTCATGAGCCCGACATCATTCTCCCTGAAAAAGTCAACTTGTCACTTTTATGAGTCCAGCTTGTACTTTAACAGCATGGAAATTAATTCAAGATGCATTAACATACTTAAAAGTTAAAAGACAGAGGAATTAGCGGAGGACGGGAGATCCATCTCTGGGTGTCCTTTAAAGGGAGCGTTCAGGTGGACGGGATGGGGTTGACAAGGTGAAAGCTGTTCTGACCCAGCTCCCCAAGTATTACGAACCCTCGGACGTGAACTCATTCCTTTATTGGGAGCGCCACCCCCCACCCATCCCCGGCAAAAAGTTTCTCTCTCAATGCAGACTAATAACTCAGTCCGGCAGGGAGATGAATAGTTGTCTGCCACATCTGTTCATCTCCGCTCCCTGCCTTTTATCCCCAGAGCTAGGGTGGGGCGTCACTAGCAGTCGTGGCTCTTCCATCCCAAGGACCAGCCCATAGATTTCCACTGCTCTCCTCTCCTCTGCCTTCTGTGCGTCAGGCACTGGACCCAGCTGTTCCTCCTCTTCCTCATCAGCCATCTCCAGACCTGGGGGCTGTTGACTCTCCATCTGAGGGATGATGGACAGCCCAGGCTCTGCCTCTGTCTCTCTCTCTCACACTGCCAGCTCCACTCCCTCTTCCCCCTTGGAGCTCTCAGGTTGCCTTGATGGTGACCCTGACTCCCACGCCGCCGCCTCCTCCTCCTCCTCCTCCTCCTCCTCCTCCTCCTCCGATTTGGCTGCTGGAGGGGCCGATGGCCGACAGGCCACAACAAAAGTAAATTATGAGAGGGAGACACACTAGGATTCCCCTCCACTTTTTAAAGTTGCTTTCTGGTGAAAGTCTCTTTGCTCACCTGAAATATTTATTTATTTATTTTTATTTATTTATTTTATATCCAATTTATATACCGCCCTTCTCCCTGAGGACTCAGGGCGGTGTACAGCCAAATAAAAACATAAATTACAAACATTAAAATAGTATTAAAAGGATAATTTGGCCCCGTAATTTAAAAACAATAACAAACCAATTTAAAACATTTAAAAAGTTAAGCCAGCCCGGCTTGCTGAAAAAAGAAGGTTTTAAGGGCACGACGGAAGGCGCTGAGGTCTTGGATTCTCCTTATCTCTGGGGGCAGCTGATTCCAGAGGGTAGGTGCCCCCACAGAGAAGGCCCTCCCCCTGGGGGTCACCAGCCTACATTGTTTGGCTGATGGCACCCCGAGGAGGCCCTCTCTGTGGGAGCGCACAGGTTGATGGGAGGCCGTCGGTAGTAGCAGGTGGTCTCGAAGATATCTAGGTCCTATGCCATGGAGCGCTTTAAAGGTGATAACCAACACCTTGAAGTGCACCCGGAAGACCACTGGAAGCCAATGCAGCTCACGCAGGAGAGGTGTTGTATGGAAGCGCCATGCAGCTCCCGTAACTACCCGCGCGGCCGCATTATGGACCAGTTGGAGCTGGTCCAGAATGCGGAGAATTTATCTTCAGAGCTGTGCTTCCCAACTTCGGCAATGATAAGAGATGGAACAAGAGATTCATTTGTCATCGTTGAAGGGAAGGCGGTAATTTGCTAAAATTGTTCGTCCTTGCAATTCAGGTGGGAAGACCCTTCTTGACGTACAGGTGCTTCCTCAAGTTGCGTCCACGATGGAGCCCAAAATTTCCACTTCCTAAACCAGGCCGTTGTGAAGTGAACTTTGTCCCATCGTACGACCTCTCTTAGCACACTTGTTCAGTGAATCGCTGCCGTTGTTAAGTTAGTAACAGGGTTGTTAAGTGAATCTAGCGTCGCCATGGGCTTGGCTTGTCAGAAGGTCGCAAAAGGAGAATCACATGAACCCGGGACACCGCAAGCCGTCGTAGATATGAGTCAGTTCCCAAGTGCCTGAAATTTCAATCACATGACCGCGAGGATGTTGCAACGGTCGTAAGTGTGAAAAATGATCATAAGTCGCTTTTTTTTCAGTGCTGATGTAATTTCAGTCACTAAGGGAACCATTGTAAAGCACTGACTACCTGTACTGTTGTTATTTTTCTTTTCCTCTTTCTTTTCTATTTTTTCACTTTCTTTGTTTCTTTTTTTTAATGCATTAGGGTTTTTTTTAAGTGCAAAATGTAATAAAATTATTATTAAAAATGGAATTTAGAATCAGACTAGAGCTGGAAGGGACTTTGGAGGTATTTGGAGGTCTTTGGAGGTTTGGAGGAATTCAGAATTACATTGGAATGGAATGGAATGGAATGGAATGGAATAGAATAGAATAGAATAGAATAGAATAGAATAGAATAGAATAGAATAGAATAGAATAGAATAGAATAGAATAGAATAGAATAGAATATGGAATGGAATGGAATGGAATAGAATAGAATAGAATAGAATAGAATAGAATAGAATAGAATAGAATAGAATAGAATAGAATAGAATAGAATAGAATAGAATAGAATAGAATAGAATATGGAATGGAATGGAATGGAATGGAATGGAATGGAATAGAATAGAATAGAATAGAATAGAATAGAATAGAATAGAATAGAATAGAATAGAATAGAATAGAATAGAATAGAATAGAATAACAGAGTTGGAAGGGACCTTGGAGGTCTTCTAGTCCAGCCCCCTACTCAAGCAGGAGATCCTACTACACCATTTCAGACAAGTGACCGTCCAAACCTCCAGTGATGGAGCGCCCACTGAAAGCAATCTTTTATCTTTAAGTCATCCTCTAAAAATAGGTGAAGTATTAATACCACGTGAAGGGTTAATACCACTTTATAAGGCTTTAGTAAAGCTACACGTGGAATACTGCATCCAGTTTTGGTCACCACGATATAAACAAAGATGTGGAGACTCTAGAAAGAGTGCAGAGAAGGGCAAAAAAGACGATTAGGGGACTGGAGGCTTAAACATATGAAGAACGGTTCCTGGAATTGGGTATGTTTAATGAAAAGAAGGACTAGGGGAGACAGGATAGCAGTCTTCCAATATCTCAGGGGCTGCCCCAAAGAAGAGGGAGTCAAGCTACTCCTCCTACTAAGGCAGCATTTAACATCCAGCTGCCTGCAATTACTGCGAGTTCAAATCTCACCAGGCTCAAGGATGACTCAGTCTTCCATCCTTTCTAAGGTGGGTAAAATGAGGACCCAGTTGTGGGGGCAATAAGCTGACTTTGTATAAAATATACAAAGGGATGAAGGCTATTGCTTAACGCATTGTAAGCCACCCTGAGTCTCCGGAGAAGGGCGGCATATAAAAATAAATAAAATAAAATAAATAAATAAATAAATAAAGCTATTCTCCAAAGCTCCTGAAGGCAGGACAAGAAGCAACAGGTGGAAACTAATCAAGGAGAGAAGCAACTTAGAACTAAGGAGGAATTTCCTGACAGTGAGGACAATTAATCAGCGGAACAACTTGCCTCCAGAAGTTGCAAATGCTCCAACACTGGAAGTTTTGAAGAAGAGGTTGGATAACCATTTGTCTGAAGTGGTGTAGGGTTTCCTGCCTGGGCAGGGGGTTGGACTAGAAGACCTCCAAGGTCTCTTCTCTTCTCTTCTCTTCTCTTCTCTTCTCTTCTCTTCTCTTCTCTTCTCTTCTCTTCTCTTCTCTTCTCTTCTCTTCTCTTCTCTTCTCTTCTCTTCTCTTCTCTTCCCTTCCCTTCCCTTCCCTTCCCTTCCCTTCCCTTCCATTCCATTCCATTCCATTCCAATGTAATTTTTAGTGAGCCTTGGTGGCGCAGCAGACTAAAGTGCTGTTAAGTAGCACCAGCTGCCTACAATTACTGCAAGTTCAATTCTCACCAGGCTCAAGGTTGACTCAGCCTTCCATCCTTTCAAGGTAGGTAAAGTGAGGACCCGGATTGTGGGGGCAATAAGCTGACTTTGTATAAAAAAGAACACCGCTTGGGGGGGGGCGCGTGAAAGCCCTACTAAGCAGGTATATACAAAAGTATGAAGGCTATTGCTTAACGCATTGTAAGCCGCCCTGAGTCTCAAACCAATAAATAAATAAATAATATTCTATTCTATTCTATTCTATTCTATTCTATTCTATTCTATTCTATTCTATTCTATTCTATTCTATTCTATTCTATTCTATTCTATTCTATGCTATTCTATTCTATATACCTCTTTAAAGACTGTCACGAAGAATCTTTTGTGCCTTCCCAGTGAAATGCGTTTGAAACCTTCCCAATTCCTTTCCATTGCCCATCCGAGAAATGGCGAAATTAAGATTAAAAATTCCGTTCAGCCTAATCTGATTACGTTTACCAGTTATTTGGGTTGCCGAGGAGAACAGAGGCAGTCATGCTCTAACACGCCGGAACTTTTTATAGGCTTAAAGGTTTCTGCATAAATAAAGCCCGAAGGGATAGAAGTATAAGAAATTTTTTTAGCTTTGCTTGTTTTTTGATCCTAACATAAAAAGGCACTCAGTTCAGGAATGGAGCTTGGTCAGTCTACCTTTAAAAACCTTTTAAAAAATTAAAAAGGCAAAGAAATCTACAAGCAACCCTCAATTTACAACTACAATTGAGCCCAAAATTTGTGTTAATAAGTGAGACATTTGTCGAGTGATTAAGTGCTCCATTTTCTTGCCACAGTCATTAAATGAATCACTGCAGTTGATAAGTTAGTATCATCATCTTCTTTTAATGACCCCGTAATCCCTTGCGCGATGGAGTCTTGGGCAACTGAATAGAGCTAAGTGTTTACTGGCCAGATGCCCTTCTTGTCACCAATGTGGAGGTTTTTTTCAGCAGATATATTCTCAGTATACCCAGAGAGAGAAATATCTGCCTCTAGCTCGGATCGAACTCACAGCCTCCTGATTGTGAGGCGAGAGCTCCACCTCTAGGCCACCGCACCACTCAGTTAATAAGTTAGTATCCCGGTTGTTAAATGAACCTGGCTTCCCCCATTGACTTTGCTTGTCAGAAGGTTGCAAAAGGGGATCATGTGACCCTGGGATACGGCAACAGTCATAAATATGAACCAGTTGCCAAGCCTCTGAATTTTGATCAATGTCAACTCGCAAAGCATCCCTGGCCTGCTCTCAAGTTGCCATAGGCCAGGGGGGATGGGAAACTGACGAAACGGTAGAGCAGCCAAAGACAGATGCACATTCCATGCTTATCTCTCTCAAGGCTGTATCTCAGGGTTACTTACAGCAGCCGGAGGGGAGTGACCTATACAACCCGAGAAATTGCTCCGTTGGCGAACATGATTGATGACACACCCTGTGTGGAGGGGGGAAACAGAGTCATAATTGGGGCTTAAATTACGTAGGGTCAGAGCTGGCTTCACTTGGGAATGTGCCGACATGAAGCTCCTAATAAATCACTGGTTTTCTTTTGAAGCTTGGCTCGAGGCTCATGATTTAATTAGGGCATCCCTCGGAACCCTGACAATCATGTGATCAAGAGGATGTTGCAAAGGTCGTAACTGTGAAAATACAGCCATAAATCACATGTTTCAGGGCTGCTATAACTTTGAACGGTCACTAAACAAATCGTTTTAAGTCAAGGACTACCTGTATTTGTAGCTCCAACTCTGATTTTGGTAGGGGTTTTTTTTTTAGCCTGCCTAATCATTATTTCTGTCACATCAGTGTCAGCACTTCAGCCTGCATTTACTCTAGTACTGACATAAGGAGGAGAAGAGGGGGCAGCTGGCAAGAGGACGCTTGACTTCTCACCTACTTATTTTCCCTGAAGATAATATCCCCTAGGAGATGAGATGGGAGGGGGGACATTCCTGGGAGCTGAAGTAGTAGATATGGGGAGAGTGATTTGGAAGAAGGCCAATGAGACGCAGAGAATTGGGGAACAGAAAGGGAAGGTTTGGGGTCAGGAAGTCAAGTGTTGGCTACGCCACAATCGGGGACAGGTTGTCGTGCTTAATAAAATGAAAGATTTCTTCAAAGACTATTTGTTTGGAAATGCAATTTATTTTATTTGAGACGACATCGAAACCTGACAATCAGTTTGTTTTGGGGGGGACCAGCAGGAAGCAGATCCTGCAGAGGTGAATTGTTAGCACAGAGAATGTCTCTATGTTTTTTGGGGAAGAGACTCAAGGAATCCCGCAAAGATATAAATAATGATACACAAGTCGCCGGTTTCAGCTGCTTGGCCGATTGATATTCCCCTCACTTCCTTCTTTGGGAGATCTTAGCTTCGATCTTCTAAAAATAGACCCTTTCCTCTGGGCTACCAATTAAGCCCATTGTAAGTTGGGATCCCTTTGTCAAATGAAGAGGTAGTGATGAGTTTCAAAGAGTGGACTGCCCCTAGGGACATCTCAAGTTTCTTGGCTTCGACCTTTTCAGCCTTCATCTGAAAAGGAGCCAGAAGAGCCATGAAAAAAATAAAGGATGAAAGAGAACTCTAGAAGATGTCTTATCCGATCCTAGGGCCGAAAGGAGAAGACGTGGGATGGAGGCCCACCAACAGTTTCCTTCTCCACCATAAATGATGAACTCATTGGGGACCTCCAGGGGCTTTCATGGCACAATCAGGAAATCATCAAGAAGATGTAACTTCCAAGAGAAGGTTATTGGACCCCGTTTGTTCTAATCATGGGCTGAATGCTGATGGAACCCATTGTTGGTGCCCAGCAGTAGATCTCATTGTTAGCTTTATGGAAGGCCTACAGAAGCATCAGCCTGGATCTAATCTTCCAAGAAGATGAGAATCGTATAGAATTCCATTGAGTTGGATGGGACTTCCTTCTTAGTTATCCTAGACTACTTATTTTGGTTGCTTATTTTCAGTTTTCATGAGACTCCACCAGCCACCAGTGCAGTTGAGCATAAAAATGCTACAGTTACAGGTATAGTATATGTGGTACCTTGCTCAATAGTGATAACTGTGAGAGGGATCTTGGAGTCCTAGTGGACAACCATTTAAATAGGAGCCAGCCGTGTGCAGCAGCTGCCAAAAAAGCCAACACAGTTCTAGGCTGCATCAACAGAGGGATAGAATCAAGATCACGTGAAGGGTTAATATCACTTTATAAGGCCTTGGTAAGGCCACACGTGGACTACTGCATCCAGTTTTGGTCGCCATGATATAAAAAAGATGTTATTTATTTTATTTATTATTTATTATTTATTTGAATTTATATACCGCCGTTCTCCCGAAGGACTCAGGGCAGTGTACAGCCAGAATAAGAACACACAAATAGAAAAATTAATAACAATTTAAAATATATATTAAAGAATACGGCCCGTAACTAATTAAAAACCCATTTTTAAACCTCAAGAGTTAAAAATTAAAATTAAAGATAAAAAGGTTGAAAAGAATTGGAATTAGGACAGCCCGGCTTGTTGGAACAGCAGAGTCTTGAGGGCACGGCGGAAGGTGCGTAGGTCCGGGATCCTCCGAATCTCCGAGGGCAATTCATTCCAGAGGGCAGGTGCCCCCACAGAGAAGTCTCTCTCCCTGGGGGTCGCCAGTCGACACTGCCTGACCGATGGCACTTGGCACTCACTCGTTCTAGACTCTAGAAAGAGTGCAGAGAAGAGCAACAAAGATGATTAGGGGACTGGAGGATAAAACATATAAAGAACGGTTGCAGGAACTGGGTATGTCTAGTTTGATGAAGAGAAGGACTAGGGGAGACATGATAGCAGTGTCCCAATATCTCAGGGGCTGCCCCAAAGTAGAGGGAGTCAAGCTATTCTCCAAAGCACCTGAGGGCAGGACAAGAAGCAACGGATGGAAACTAATCAAGGAGAGAAGCAACCTAGAACTAAGGAGAAATTTCCTGACAGTTAGAACAATTAATCAGTGGAACAGAAGTTGCCTCCAGAAGTTGTAAATGCTCCAACACTGGAAGTTTTGAAGAAGAGGTTGGATAACCATTTGTCTGAAGTGGTGTAGGGTTTCCTGCCTAAGCAGGGGGTTGGACTAGAAGACCTCCAAGGTCCCTTCCCACTCTGTTATTCTATTCTATTCTACAAATGTTTCTAAAATGTTCTCTAGGTCCTTCGAGGTGTTTAGTTTCTTGGCACCCTTAAATATTTGCAATGGAATAATGCTCGTTCTCCCACTTTTCTTCCTCTCAGCTAGCAGGGTGATAGATCTCCTCAAGGCTTGGAGGTTTCTCCCACCCTCTTTTCTGCTCTCCAGATGGAAATAAACCAACAAACCAACCTACGTTGACGCCTTCCATCCCAGGCCACCTTAAGAACTTCAGTCTGAGTCCTCCTGGTGAAAGTCCAAGCAGAAGTTTGGCAGATGTTCCTTTAAGAACTTCATTTGTGCTTAAGGGCTTCTGACCAGGGGGTGGGCTTCAAAAATTTTAGCAAGGGGTTCTCTGCCCGGTTGCTGGGTGGGCATGGCCATGGTGGGCATGGCCTAGTCGGCCTCCTGCACCACGGCGGAGGGGTTTGGTGGCGTTTTTGCCCTCCCCGGGCTCCAGAGGTTTTTCTCGAGCCTCCGGGAGGGTGAAAACTGCCTCCCCAGGCTCCAGAGGCCCATTGGAGGCCAGAAATGGGACTGTTTCTGGCCTTCCTGAACTTCTGGTAGGCCTGATTTTCACCCTCCCCGAGCCTCCGCGCACGCCCTGCACTTACCTGCATCCAAAACGTGCCACGTGGGGACTCCTGGGAGGGGCAGGGCAGAGTGGGTGGGGCCAGCCAGGAGTGGGATTTGGGGGTTCTCCGAACTGCACAGAATCTTAGCTAGAGGTTCTCCCAAACCTCTGCGAACCCCCAGCAGCCCACCCCTGGTTCTGACAACGCTTTGTTGGAGACCATGTTTGATTTTTCTCCAGCTTTTCTTTATGTTTGTTTATGTTTTATTAGATTTATATACCGCCCTACTCCCAAAGGACTCAGGGCGGTGAACAGGCACAAAATAAGATACAAAGATACAAAAGTTAAAAAAACTTAATTAAAACCAGATTAAATAATTTAGCCCAAGACAATTAAAAATCCCAATAATTTAAAACAGATTAAAATTTCGATTTAAAAGAATTTTAAAACAGGGGAGAAAATTAGGCCAGGCCGGCTTGCTGGAATAGGAGGGTCTTAAGAGCACGGCAGAAAGTGCGCAGATCCGGGATCCTCTGTAACTCTGGGGGGAGCTCGTTCCAGATAGTGGGTGCCCCCACAGAGAAGTCCCTCCCCCTGGGGGCCGCCAGTCAACATTGTTTAGCTGACGGCACCCGGAGGAGCCCCTCTCTATGAGAGCGTACCGGCCGGTGGGAGGCTGCTTGTGCTAGTAGGCGGTCCCGTAAATAACCAGGTCCTAAGACATGGAGCGCTCTAAAGGTGGTGACCAAAACCTTGAAGTGCATCCAGAAGACCACCGAGAGCCAGTGCAGCTCGTGCAAGAGAGGTGTCACACGGGAGCGCCATGTTGCTCCCATAACCACCCGCACGGCTGCACTCTGCGCCAGTTGGAACCTCCGGGTGCTCCTCAAGGGGAGCCCCGTGTAGAGAGTGTTGCAGTAGTCCAGGCGGGAAGTGACGAGGGCATGAGTGACTGTGTGTAGGGAGGCCCGATCCAGAAAGGGACGCAACTGGCGAATCAGGCGAACCTGATGAAAAATCCTCCCGGTCATGGCCGTCAAGTGCTTGGAGTCGACAAAGATAGCATCTACAACGTTTTAAAAAATAGAGAGCTGTCTGGTTTTCCTTTGTAGGAGAGTATATGACATTTTATTTCCAGCTGTTCTATCCTTTGGTGAGCATCCTAGAAAAAAGATCCCTATCCATCCATCTAAACCTCCTGCGGTGACTCATTTCTTGGGCACATCCTTCCCAAAGGATTTTAAGAGGACTTAAAGAGGGTGGTTTTATTTTTTTATCTTTTTTTTGTAACATGCTCTTTGATTTGAGGGGGAAAAAAAGGAATAACACAACTCTTTAAAAGAGGTCATTGACAAGGAAAGTTTAAGGCGGATGAGAATATCTTTGTTGTGTAGCTACAAGAGAATTGAATCACGCTCCATTTCTCTTTGGAGAAATACTACATACAATCGGTCGCGGTACGGCAGCTTCCTTAAACTTTCGGAGGCGGGGGTGGGTGGGTTTTTTTGAACAACAGGTAATCCTCAACTTTTTTTTTTTTTAATTTGATTTATATGCCGCCCTTCTCCGGAGACTCAGGGCGGCTTACAATGCGTTAAGCAATAGCCTTCATACTTTTGTATATTTTATACAAAGTCAGCTTATTGCCCCCACAAACTGGGTCCTCAATTTACCTACCTTAGAAAGGATGGAAGGCTGAGTCAACCTTGAGCCTGGCGAGATTCAAACTTGCAGTAATTGCAGGCAGCTGAATGATAATAACAGGCTATTAGTCTGCTGCGTCACCAGGTTCCAACTCCAACTTACGGAGTTGGAACCAGAATTGCCATTGCTATGGTGATATTTAAGAGTGAGGCGTGTTCAATTTTGCAACCTTTTTGAATTCTACTGCATAGTGCAATATTAATGCAATATCGGTTTTCAGCTCAATTGTATACAACAGTGATGGGAAGCCATTTTGCCATTGCGTGCCAAAAGCAGGGGGGAGCGCGGAGGATAGGTGCGTGTGTGCCCATACCCATAATGCAATGCCCGCTGTGCGTCCTGCCCCCCTGCACATGTACGTGTGACCCCTGCACTGTCCCACCCCATGCCCCTACGCCTGCGTTCCCTTGTGCATGCATGCACGACACCACCACCCCCCGCGCCCCATTTTGGGCATAGCAGGCCTCCCTAGAGGCTTCAGAGGCCAGAACCGGCCCATTTCCAGACTTCCAGTAGGCCCGTTAGGCCTGTTTTTTGCCCTCCCTAGGCTCCGGAAGCTTTCCCGGAGCCTGGGGAGGGAGAAAACAGCCTTTCCCGGCCCTCTGGAGGCTCTCTGGAGGCCGGAAATGGCCCGCTTCTCGACTTTCATTAGGCCCGTTTTTCGCCCTCCCAGAGCCTCCAGGCAATCCCTGTACTTACCTGGCATCCAAAACGGGCCACGTGGAAACTTCTGGGAGGGGCAGGGCAGCATGGGCATGCGCATGCATCTCCTGCATGCACAGCAGAGACCCAAAAATCAGCTGGCCAGTGGGAGGCACGCGTGCATGCATGGTGGAGCTGATTTAGGGCAATTGCACACACCGTTTATTTAATTCACTCATCAGTGGCAGGTTGTGTGTGCGCTTGCGCAGCCAGCGCATGGACCAGAGCGGCTCATTCAAGAAGGAGAGTGAGCGACTCTGGTAATTTTCAGCCGCTTGCCTTCCCTGACAGCCAGCCGCAGGAGAAAGGTGAGCAGTAGGAGTCGGGGAATGGTGCATTCCCCGACTCTGGGGAATGGGGCGGGTGGGTGGAGCCGCGGGAGAAAGGTAAGGACACGCCGGCAGAATAGAAATTTAAAAAGTTTTCCTACCAGGTTTTGTGGGTGTCACTTGGTGGGAGGGGGTCTTGTGACTGAGTGGGCGTGGATGTGAGTGACATCAAGTTGGCCATGCCCACACAGTCACAGGATACCTCCCCCACCAAGCCACGCCCACATAACTGGTAGGGAAAAATTTTAGATTTCACCCCTGATTACATTACATCACATCTCCTTGTTACAATAGCAACAAGGCGTACACATGTCAGTGTCAGGTTACGATGTCGTCTCAAATAAATTGCATTTCCAAACAAATAGTCTTTGATGAAATCTTTCATTTATTGAGCACAACAATCTGTCCCCGACTCCATCGTAGTCAGCACTGACCTTCTGACCCCAAACCCTCCCTTTCCGTTCCCCAATTCTCTGCGTCTCATTGGCCATCTTCCAAGTCACTCTCCCCATATCTACTACTTCAGCTCACAGGAATGTCCCCCCTCCCATCCCATCTCCTAGGGGATAATATCTTCAGGGAAAATAAGTAGGTGAAGAGTCAAGCATCCTCTTCTCTTCCTTATGTCAGCACTGGAGTGCTGACAGTCAGCTTTGTCAAGCCTCTGCAGCTGGGGACAAAGGTTTTCGTGGTTTTCCTAACCATGAGCTTTGACGACCATCAACATTTCCCGCCCTCTCTTCTCCCTTGGCTGCTCATTCATCCAAGCGGGAATGGATTATGTTTGATATAATAAGGCACGATTCACCCAGTGTATTTAGCCAAATGAAAGAACAATGCTTCATTTTGGGAACCTGTCAGGGTGTGACTGTTGTGTGCACCACACTAGGCATAAAAACAATGTCTTATTACTTCCTTGAGCGGTGTGTAGGGAGGGGGAGTGGAGTACGAGAAGCCAGCTGCCAGTTCCAGAAATTAAATCACAGGGACAACTATTGTTTCAGTGCACTGCACAGACAATAAGAGGCTGATAATTATCTGAAGCCATTGGTGTCGATAGGTAAGTGATTCATTGCTGTCCCTCTCGGCTTTCCTGATCTGGTGTTGAAAGAGCCTTGAAGAATAGCTGGCATTCCAAGAGACATTGTTTGCCCTGATAAATGTATCAAACTCCAGCAGACTTTTTATCTCAGGAGCCAATTTGGGTAGCTCGGAGAGGATTTAGAGCAGCGAGTAAGTTCTCGCAGACTGCAAATCTTCCTCCTTATTGACAAAACAGAGCACAAATTGGCAGGTTTTTTTGGAAAAGCTGGATTCTCGGACAGCTTCTTTCCTTTCCACCTTTATCTTTCCCGATGTCTAACCTTCCTAGGCAGACCAGAACCAGGAAATACGACTCGGTGAACTAATTCTGCTTTGTTGTAAGACTGCATGAATGGAATCTGGCACATCTGAAAGCACAAATCTCTTTTGTGCAGCCTGATAAGTTATGGAGGATCCTTTCTGAGTTTCTTTCTCGAGCCGTTATGCAGCTGTGGGCTATGTCCCCTCTTCTCCTGTTTGTTCCCTAAGGGTCATCTCTTCCTCTGTCGGAGGGGTTGTGGTTTTCCTCTTGGTCATTCATTGATTAGGGCAGGGGTCCCCAACCCCTTTTAGACACCGAGTGCCCAAACTGCACGCGTGCACATGCCTCAAACTGAATGGTGCGCGCGAGGCTGCATACTTATGCACGAATTACATACTTATCCCGCTGCAGGCTGCTGGTTCTGCTCCTATTGCTTCCTTGGGTTTTTTTTTTTTTTGGTACTTTGAATGGTGTGTAAATGTGGTTATCCCAAACTGACTATTGATGGCCGAACCTCAAACTCCCACCACCACCACCACTAGCAGGACAAGCTTCTGTATACATATAAACAGGGAACAAACCTCACACTCCCTCACATTTAGTCTGGATGGGAGACAGAGCATTAAGACGGCTTCTCCTTAGCAACTCTCAGAGTGCACTGATGATGTTGTCTAGCTGGTTAATGAAATGCTGGCAAGCAAACAGCCAAGCTCAGAGCACCAAGGATCCCACAATCCTCCTCCTCCTGCACCTCCAGCTCCTCCTCTTGCTCCTCCTCCTCTCTGCAAACCACCTTCCTGATAGCAGTGATGATGTTCCCTAGTTGGGCAATCTATGTCTATGTCTATGTTTGAATTTCTATACCGCCCTACTCCCGAAGGACTCAGGGCGGTGAACAGCCATCAAATAAAACACACACATATACAAAATTTAAAATCGAATAAAATGAATTAAATAAATTTGGCTGAATTAATACCCATAATTTAAAATACCCATATTTTAAAATACATTAAAATTTAAAATTTGCACTTAAAAGGGAGAAGATTTAGGCGAGGCCAGCTTGATGAAATAACAGAGTCTTCAGCTCGCGGAGGAAGGTGCGCAGATCCGGAATCCTCTGTATCTCTGGGGGGAGCTCGTTCCAGATCATCGGTGCCCCCACAGAGAAGGCTCTCCCCCTAGGGGCCGACAGCCGACATTGTTTGGCCGACGGCACCTGGAGGAGCCCCTCTCTGTGGGAGCGTACTGGTCGGTGGGAGGCTATTGATGGTAGTAGGTGGTCCTGTAAGTAACCAGGTCCTAAGCCATGGAGCGCTTTAAAGGTGGTAACCAGAACCTTGAAGCGCACCCGGAAGACCACCGGGAACCAGTGCAGCTCGTGCAGGAGAGGTGTTACATGGGAGCTCCACGCCGCTCCCATAACCACCCGCGCGGCTGCACTCTGCGCCAGTTGGAGCCTCCAGGTGCACCTCAAGGGGAGCCCCATGTAGAGAGCGTTACAATAGTCCAGACGAGAGGTGACGAGGGCATGAGTGACTGTGCGTAACGAGTCCCGATCTAGAAAGGGACACAACTGGCGAATCAGGCGAACCTGATGAAAAATCCTCCCGGTCACGGCCGTCAAGTGCTCTTCTAAAGACAGCCGTGAATCCAGGAGGACGCCCAAGTTACAAGCCCTTTCGGTGGGGGCCAATGATTCGCCCCCAATAGCCAGCGATGGTGCCAGCTGACTATATCGGGACGTCGGAAACCACAGCCACTCGGTCTTGGATGGGTTGAGCCTGAGCCCGTTTCTCCCCATCCAGATCCGTACGGCCTCCAGGCACTGGGACATCACTTCAAGGGCATTGTTGGGGTGGTCCGGGGTGGAGATGTACAGCTGGGTGTCGTCAGTGTACAGATGGTACTTCACCCCGAAACCACGGATGATCTCGCCCAGCGGCTTTACATAAATGTTGAACAAAAGGGGCGAGAGAACCGACCCCTGCGGCACCCCACATATAAGGGGTCTCGGGGTCGATCTCTGCCCCCCTGTCAACACAGACTGCGACCGGTCAGAGAGAAAGGAGGAGAACCACCATAAAACGGTGCCTCCCACCCCCAACCCTTCCAGCCGGTGCAGCATGATACCATGGTCGATGGTATCAAAAGCCGCTGAGAGATCTAACAGGACCAGGACAGAGGAACAACCCCTGTCCCGAGCCCTCCAGAGATCATCAACCAACGCGACCAATGCCGTTTCCGTGCTGTACCCGGGCCTGAAGCCCGACTGGAACGGATCCAGATACGACGCTTCATCCAGGTACTGGGGAAGCTGTCGCGCAACCACACTCTCAACAACCTTCGCAACGAAGCAAAGGTTGGAGACTGGACGATAATTAGCCAATACTGCTGGGTCCAGGGAAGGCTTCTTGAGGAGAGGCCTCACCACCACCTCTTTCAGGGAGGCGGGGAAGACACCCTCACCCAACGAAGCATTTATAATCCCCTGGAGCCAGCCTCGCGTCACCTCCCGGGAAGCCAGCACTAACCAGGAGGGGCACGGGTCCAACAAACATGTGGTCGCGTTCAATCTACCCAGAATCCTGTCCACGTCATCTGGGGTCACAGGATCAAACTCATCCCAGATAACAGTCTCAAGACCTGCCTCCATCACCCTCGCTGGATCTATCCAGTCAGAGTCCAGACCTGCCCGAATCTGAGTGATTTTGTCATCCAGATACTGAACAAAATCCTCGGCTCTTCCCTCCAAGGGGTCCTCCTGCGCTTCCTGGTGGAGCAGGGAGCGGGTCACCCTAAACAGGGTGGCCGGGCGATTATCTGATGACGCAATAAGAGCAGCAAAGTGAGTACACTTTGCTGCTTTTATCGCCACTAGGTAACTCCTAATATGAGATCTTACCAGTGTTCGGTCGGATTCAGAAAGACTAGCCCTCCAACAGCTCTCTAGGCGTCTTTTCCGGCGCTTCATCTCCCTCAGCTCCTCGGTAAACCAAGGAGCCAGGCGAGATCGGCGCCGGGTCAGAGGCCGCAAAGGCACGACTCGGTCCAGGGCTCCAGCAGCCGCCCTATCCCAGGCGGCCACTAGGTCTCCAGATGAGGCGTGAGCCAGAACCTCCAGGATTGGCCCAAGCTCCATCTGGAACCTATCAGGTTCCATCAGGCGCCTGGGGCGGTACCATCTTATCAGTTCCGCCTCCCTGCAGCGGGGTGCCGCGGTTCGAAGGTCAAGGCGAAGGAGCGAGTGATCTGACCATGACAAGGGCTCGATGACTATATCCCCTATCTCGATTTTTTTTTTTTTTTTGGTACTTTGAATGGTGTGTAAATGTGGTTATCCCAAACTGACTATTGATGGCCGAAACATCTACAAGAAAACCACCAACTCAGAGAGCACCAAGGATCCCACAGCTCTCCTCCTCCTCCCTGCAAATTCCCCTCCTAGCACTGATAATGCTACCTAGTTGAGACATGAAACGTCTGCAAGAAAACCACCAAGCTCAGCGAGCACAACTCCGAACTACAAATATTCCCTTCTATCGCAGAGTTCCACGTGGCACAAAACATTAGCAATATGCAACCGTTTCTTGAGTAACGGCTCACCAGCTAACCTGACACTGGCTCAGTGGTGCTCTTAATTACTCATCCATGGCTTGTCTAATCCCTGTAATGTGTATGCGACTCCAGTGAGTTTCTCAATCAGGCAAAAAACGCCCCTCGTATCTGCACACCGGCCTCGCCATCTGCCAGCCCCTTGGCCTTTACATAAGAATTCTCCCGCGCTTCTGCTACACAATGCACCACAACTGATGAAGTGATTTGTTTAAATGTTTGCAGGCCGGTACCTGTTGATTGCAATTTCTGGTGTCCTTGATGAAGTGTTCTGTTTGTTTTGCTTGGGCTTTTTTTCCGTTTCCCCTGGGTCTTTTACGTTGATAGAAAATTGCTTGGCTATTCAAGGCTAAGAGAGAAAAATAGCATTTTTTTTTTTAGAAAAATAACTTCTTTTCTTTTCTTTTAAGAGAGTCAGGGGGGAAACAAACAAACAACTCCTCATTTAAGGAGAGTGTGCCTCTGCTAATGCTTAAACCTTATTAACAGGGGTGGTATCCACTTACTTTCCCTACCAGTTTGAGACTTCCCTACCTCCCTACCAGGAGTGTGGAGGGAATGGGGGTTTTGCAATATCCTTTCCGCTGGATATCCTTCCTCCTCCTCCTCCTCCTCCTCCTCCTCCTCCTCCTCCTCCTCCTCCTCCTCCTCTAAACCCCACTCCCTTCTTTCACTGATGGTGTTACCTAGTTTGGTAATGAAACGTCTGCAAGAAAATTACCAAGCTCAGAGAGCACCAAGGATTCCACAGTCCTCCTCCTCCTCCTCCCTGCAAACCCCACTCCCTTCTAACACTGATGATGTTACCTTGTTGGGTCACAAAATGTCTGCAGGCAAACAGCCAAGCTGAGAGAGCAAAAAGGACCCCACAGTTCAACCCCGAACTGGCATGTCGCGAAGAGGGGGTTGAGGGGTTTTTTATATAAAGTTTTAGCAAATGTCTTAAGGGGTTCCGGGGGGGGGGGAGGGTTGGATCAGAAGTAAGGCCGTGGGTATGGGGGATAACCCACTAAGGGGAGGGCCAGGTAAGGCTGTGGAGCACGGCATGGGGGGTGGGGGGCCCGGGGTCAAGAGGGGAGATAAAGTTCATCCAGATAAGGTTTTTACCATCAGTACTGTGGGTGGGAGGGGTAGATATGGCGGGAGCAGGGGGCCATATCGTGTTAGGGGAGCGCGCGCCCGCTGTCTTCGAGCGGTGGCGCGCTCCGGCCCCCAAAGCTCCACTCATTTTCCAGGTGGCGCAGATCCTCAGGGCCCTGGCCTCCGTCTGATGTTATGCAATGCCAGGTCTGTAGTAAATAAAGCCCCCCTCATTTGTGATCTTGTTCAGGAGGGGGGAGCGGACCTGGCAGGTATTACGGAAACCTGGTTGGGCCAAGAGGGGGGGGTCCCTCTTGTTGAAATGTGCCCACCAGGTTTCCATGCATTCCATCAGCCGAGGTTGTAGGGTAGGGGCGGGGGGGGTAGCGGTTATTATTAACGAAGGTCTGAGACCGAGGGAGGCCACTGTTCCTCAGACGGCCGGCTGTGAATCCCTCCTTGTGAAATGGGGCCACGGGGTTCAGATGGGTTTGCTGATCACATACCTGGCTCCCTGCCATGTGGCGGCAGCCCTGTCTGAGCTACTCAGTGTCATCGCCACGGTGGCGGTTGAGACCCCTAGGCTTATGGTCATGGGGGATTTCAACTTGCCGTCCGTTGGTGAGGCATCTGAGGTGGCTCGGGAGTTCATGGCTTCCATGACAGTCATGGACCTGACCCAGTTAATTCATGGCCCTACCCACACGGGGGGAAACACGCTGGATCTGGTTTTTGTCTCTGGACAGTGGTTGAGTGATCTCGAGATAGGGGATATAGTCACCGAGCCCTTGTCATGGTCTGATCACTCTCTCCTTCGTCTCGACCTTCGAACCGCTACACCCCACTGCAGGGAGGCGGAGCCGGTAAGATGGTTCCGCCCCAGGCGCCTGATGGAACCAGATAGGTTCCAGATGGAGCTTGGGCCATTTCCCGAGGCTCTGGCACACGCCTCGACTGGAGACCTAGTGGCCGCCTGGGATAGGGCGGCCGCTGGAGCTCTGGATCGGGTCGTGCCTTTGCGGCCTCTGACCCAGCGCCAATCTCATTTAGCTCCTTGGTTCACTGAGGAGCTGAGGGAGTTGAAGCGCCGGAAAAGACGCCTAGAGAGTAGTTGGAGGGCCAGTCTTTCTGAATCTGACCGGACACTGGTAAGAGCTCATATTAGGAATTACCTAGTGGCGATAAAAGCAGCGAAATGTAGCTATTTTGCTGCTCTTATTGCGTCATCAGATAATCGCCCGGCCGCCCTGTTTAGGGTGACCCACTCCCTGCTCCACCAGGAAGCGTGGGAGGACCCCTTGGAGGGTAGAGCCGAGGATTTTGTTCAATATCTGTATGACAAAATCGCTCAGATTCGGGAAGATCTGGACTCCGACTGGATAGTCTCAGGGGGAGGGACTGGGGCAGGTCTTGAGAATGTTATCTGGGATGAGTTTGATCCTGTGACCCCTGAGGACGTGGACAGGATTCTGGGTAGACTGAACGCGACCACTTGTTTATTGGACCCGTGTCCCTCCTGGTTAGTGCTGGCTTCTCGGGAGGTGACACGAGGCTGGTTCCAGGGGATTATAAATGCTTCGCTGGGTGAGGGTGTCTTTCCTGCCGCCTTGAAAGAGGCGGTGGTGAGGCCTCTCCTCAAGAAGCCTTCCCTGGACCCGGCAATGTTGGTAAATTATCGTCCGGTCTCCAACCTTCGTTTTGTGGCGAAGGTTGTTGAGAGTGTGGTTGCGCAACAGCTCCCCCAGCACCTGGATGAAACGATGTATCTGGATCCGTTCCAGTCGGGCTTCAGGCCCGGGTACAGCACGGAAACGGCATTGGTCGCGTTGGTTGATGATCTCTGGAGGGCTCGGGACAGGGGGTGCTCCTCTGTCCTGGTCCTGTTAGATCTCTCAGCGGCTTTTGATACCATCGACCATGGTATCATGCTGCACCGGTTGGAAGAGTTAGGGGTGGGAGGCACTGTGTTGCGGTGGTTCTCCTCCTTTCTCTCTGACCGGTCACAGTCTGTGTTGACAGGGGGACAGAGGTCGACCCCGAGGCCCCTCATATGTGGGGTGCCGCAAGGGTCGGTCCTCTCACCTCTCCTGTTCAACATTTATGTGAAGCCGCTGGGCAAGATCATCCGTGGTTTCGGGGTGGAGTACCATCAGTACGCTGATGACACCCAGCTGTACATCTCCACCCCGGATCACCCCAACGATGCCCTTGAAGTGATGTCCCGGTGCCTGGAGGCCGTACGGATCTAGATGGGGAGGAACAGGCTCAGGCTCAACCCATCCAAGACCGAGTGGCTGTGGTTTCCAACGTCCCGATATAGCCAGTTGACGCCATCACTGACTATTGGGGGCGAATCATTGGCCCCCACGGAGAGGGCTCGCAACTTGGGCGTCCTCCTGGATTCACGGCTGTCTTTAGAAGAGCACTTGACGGCCGTGACCGGGAGGATTTTTTATCAGGTCTGCCTGATTCGCCAGTTGCGTCCCTTTCTGGATCGGGACTCGTTACGCACGGTCACTGATGCCCTCGTCACCTCCCGCCTGGACTATTGTAATGCTCTCTACATGGGGCTCCCCTTGAGGAGTACCCGAAGGCTCCAACTGGCGCAGAGTGCGGCCGCGCGGGTGGTAATGGGAGCGACATGGCGCTCCCATGTAACACCTCTCCTGCGCGAGCTGCACTGGCTCCCGGTGGTCTTCCGGGTGCGCTTCAAGGTTTTGGTTACCACCTTTAAAGCGCTCCATGGCTTAGGGCCTGGTTATTTACGGGACCGCCTACTACCACCAATAGCCTCCCACCGGCCAGTACGCTCTCATAGAGAGGGACTCCTCCGGGTGCCGTCAGCCAAACAGTGTTGACTGGCGGCCCCTAGGGGGAGAGCTTTCTCTGTGGGGGCACCTACCATCTGGAATGAGCTCCCCCCGGAGATACGGAGGATCCCGGATCTGTGCTCCTTCCGCCGTGCTGTGAAGACCTTTTTATTCCATCAAGCGGGCTTGGCCTGATCTCTTCCCTTTTTAAATATGTAAATTTTAATCTGTTTTTAAATTATTGGGGTATTTTAATTTGTCTGGGCCAAAAAGTTTAATTTGATTTTATCGGGGTTTTTAAATTTTGTGTATTTATGCATTTTATTGTTGGCTGTTCACCGCCCTGAGTCCTTCGGGAGTAGGGCGGTATACAAATCAAATAAACTAAACTAAACTAAACTAAATATTATCTTCTATCAAAACTTCCTTATAGCACAGTTATTGTTCCCTAGTTGAGTCATGAAACTTCTGCAAGAAAAGCACCAAATTCAAAGACTCCTCCTCCTCCTCCTCTTCCTCCATTAAACCCCACTCCCTTCTTGCACTGATGATGTCACTGTTGTCCCCTAGGCTTCCTGAGTCATTAAAACACACGAGTAGTCCCCAAAACCTCTTTTATTGCAACAGCTGTGAATTACGTTCATTCACAGCTGAGTTCCAATTAGTTACAAAAAGGCCTTCGGGAGAAGTCCTTCTGGATGATCACACACCTTTATCTTCCTTGACACTCTGCCAAAGACCTTCTTGGCAAAGCCACATGGAGTCCAGAATCAAAGAGAGATGCCGACTGGGAACAGAATTAACAACGTTGGTTTCCTGAGAAGGACCCACGTGCCTTTGCTCCTCTTTTAAGCCTTATGGGAGGGGCCAATCATTTCCAGGCCTTACTCCCGAGTCATCCCTTTAGTTTTAATTGTTCTTGCCTTCTGGCAGCTCTGCGCATGCGTGCACTAGGAACAGGCTCCTCCTGTTCTTCTGCCTCTCTGATATCAGACTGGAGGCTCCGGAGTCTGTGCATAACTCCCAGATGGCCCTGGCCCCATCTCTACCTCCGATGCAGAGCCCTTGTCCAGACCTTCCCCAGACTCCAGGATTAGCACATGTTTTTCCCCAGCCTCCTCACTGTCCGATTCTGCTGCCAGCTCCACAGGCTGCTGGCGGACCACAACAGTTACCTAGCTTGGTAACGAAACGTCTGCAAGAAAACTACCAAGCTCAGAGAGCACCAAGCTCCCCCTCCCCCACACAACATTAGCACGGATGTTGTTCTGCCCCAGCTACGAACCCCAAAGAATGCAGCACACAAAAAGTCCGTACAAACCTTAGTTTACTAATTAAAGACTACTAATGAGCTTTCTTAGTTGTTGTTCAAACACAAGTACAGTTTAAATCAGTCTTTTCTGAACAAGGGCTGTTAATTTAACATCATTAACAGCTGACAAGAATCCAAAGGATAATAACTCAATTCTGAGGCACAGTATTTCAGATAACCGTAATCTTACTGTGGTTGGCAGAATGCCCAGAAACAATTTGCAGGAAAACTGACAAGAGATAAACAAGAGCCGAATCAAACGTTTCTGGAATCAAGACGTGAAGGAATATGAACAAGGTTGTTTCCTGCAAATTGCATCAGTTGTCATCCTTCCTTAAATAGGCTAGGGGAGTGGCCAATTAGCCCCAAGCCTTACTCTCGAGGAGACCTCCTCCTGAGGAGCCACTCCTGCCTTTTGGCACCTCTGCCCATCCGTGCATCGAGAAGAGGCTCCTCCTCTTCTTCCTCTTCACTTATGGGAGCTTCTGGAGGTTCTAAAGGCCCTGGCTGAATCCCCGCCTCTGGCACCACATCTTCTCCAGCCTCCTCATTGTCCGACTCGAGTGCCAGCTGCACAGGCTGCTGGCGCAGCACCACACCAGCCTCCTCGCTGTCTGAATCAGCTACTAGCTGCACAGGCCACTGACAGGCCACAACAGATGTCCACCTTCTCCTTCATTTCAGGCAGCCCAATTTCATCAACAGCCATTTCTGTCTTAGTGATGAACCACCAACCCTTTATTTCTTGAAGAGTGAAGCATTTTTTTTATTTTTTTTAAAAAAAGAAGAAATTGGAATTAAAAGCCCTTCACTATCACGGAGTCAGCAAGAGTCCCGTGGTACAATCTATCAGTACAAATGAGACAACAGCCTAACCAGTTCTGTGGTTGTGGTTGTGGTTGTTTTTAAAGGGGACACAAAACGGGATCCCAGTTTTACTTCTTAGGGGAAGTTGCAGATGGTGGCTAAGGAAAAAGCAGCAGGAGATTTAAAAAGTGAATAACACTCTGTCCTATTGACTCATTAAGGAAATGGCTCTCTAGAATGAACCGTATTTGAGTACCGTATTTTTCAGACTATAAGATGCACCGGAGTATAAGACCCACCTACATTTCTAGGGGAGGAAAACAAGGAAAAATATCTGCCTTTGCCCATTTGCCACCATCCATTTGCCCCCGCCTGTTCGCCATGGCCCATTCGCTGCCGCCTGTTCGCCATGGCTCATTCGCCGCCGCCTGTTCGCCGCCGCTGTGGCCCGTTCGGCACGGCCCATTCACCAACACCGATCCCCGCCGCCTAGAACCAGCCGAAAATGCAATGTGTGGAGGTCAGAAATGTGACACGTGAAGCCCGAAAACAGCCAAAGGGTGGGGGCCGGCGGGTGGGCGGGGCTTCGGCAACATTCGGTCTATAAAACGCACTGCAATTTTCACCCACTTTGAGGGGGAGAAAAAGTACATCTTATACTCCGAAAAGTATGGCATGTCTAACATGGAGCACTCTAATGCCAAGCAATTAAGAAGAGTCCAATGCAAGATTGACCTACTGGCTTTATTGGCCACGGACATATATCTTTAAAGAAAAAGTTTCCATCAGCATAAATCTCAAATCTTTCTCCCTCCCCATTAACAGTTACCCTTTATGGACAATAAAGCCAGCATTTGGAAATAACTTTTTTCTTTTTTTTGAGCTGGGTCAAACGGAAGCAGGGCGGTTTGTGTTGGGTCTGTATTTATGAGGTTGTAAATCTGAATCAGATTTATCTCATATGCATGCTGCGTTTTACAGAAATGGAGAGAGCAATTATAACTGAGGTCTTTTCTGGGAAACATTGGAGGGGTTTTTTTTCGTCTTGGAGCATCAGCGTCCAAAACCCTTCAAAGCCTGCAAATGAATTTTCCCATGTTTATTGCCGAATTTATAGCACGGGGGGTTTATTTACTTATTGGGTAAATTTATACAGTGGGCACCCAGCCTCTTCGGATAATTCCTGCAAGAGGAAGAAACATGTGGCCCGATTTATTTGTACAGGTAGTTGTTCTGACCCAGCTCCCCAAACACGGCAAACCCTCTGACATGAACTCAAAAGATTCCTTTATTAGGAATGCCGGCAGCCCCGGCAAAAAGCTTCTCTCGCAGGCTAACAAGTCTGTCCATCTGGAAGATGAATAGTTAACTGCCACACTTATTCATCTCCGACCCCTGCCTTTTATCCCCAGAGCTAGGATGGGGCCTCACTAGCAGCAGTGGCTCTTCCGTCCCAAGGACCAGCCCATAGATTTCCACTGCTCTCCTCTCCTCTGCCTTCTGCGCATCCGCATGTCAGGCACTGGTCCCAGCTGTTCCTCCTTATCCTCATCAGCCACCTCCAGACCTGGGGGCTGTTGACTCTCCGTCTGAAGACTGACAGACAGCCCAGACTCCGCCTCTCTCTCTCTCTCTCTCTTTCTCTCTCTCTGCCAGCTCCATTCCCTCTTCCCCCTCGGAGCTCTCAGGTTGCCTTGATGCTGACCTACCACTCCTCCTCCCCCTCTGATTTGGCTGCTGGAGGGGCCAGCAGCCCACTGGCCACAACAGTAGTCCTCGACTTACAACAGATCATTTAGCGACTGTTCAAAGTTACAACGGCAATGAAAAAAATTGACTTAATGCCATTTTTTTGCACTTTGCAACGTCCCTATGGTCACGTGATCAAAATTCTTTCCTAGGGAGTCAGCTGTAGCCAGTCTGACAGCACCCTTGTGTCAAATGAGAGTTTTGTTGGGGTTTTGTGAAACCCTCAGAGGAGTTCTTGCACGCATGCGTGCATCCCCACCCTTGAAATAAGATAGCGAAGGCTCAAAGCAGGGGTGAAATCCAGCAGGTTCAGATTTTGAGTAGTTCAGAGAACCAGCAAATACCACCTTTGACTGATTTTGCAATATCCTTCCCCCAGGAGTGGGGAGGGAATGGATATTTTGCAGTATCCTTCCCCTGGAGTGGGGAGGGAATGGAGATTTTGCAATATCCTTCCCCCAGGAGTGGAGAGGGAATGGGGATTTTGCAGTATCCTTCCCCTGCCACGCCCACCAAGCCACACCCACCAAGCCATGCCCAAAGAACCAGTAGTAAAATGATTTGGATTTCACCACTGGCTCAAAGCATGCGGCTAAGTCTCCATTCAACTCAGCAACGGTGAATCTGTTAGGCTATCCCATTCCGTTCGTAAATAAAAAAAAAATGACTCAGATGGGTGAGTCAGATCACTCCGAACACTCAAATCAATTTGTCAAAAAATAGAACATGTGTCGAGGCTGACTTGTAACGCACCTCTCCACTCGCAACTGGACAACGGAAATGAAGGGAGGGAGGGAAAGGAATGCTTGCAAGGTATTGGGAACTGGGAGGGAGGCAAGGGTTTTTTTTTTGTGAGGCCGCTTGCAGCCTGAGAAAATCCTGACACTTTGAGGCTGTGTGATGGGAACCTTCCGAAGGCACAGATGGTTTCCCCAAAATAACAGGAACGCTTTGGATTGGTGGACAACGGGGGTGCCTGTATCTAGAGGTACAAGAAAGTCAAAACACAAAACTTTTACCCTATCACCCCAAAATAAGACATCCCCTGATAATAAGCCCAATCGGGCTTTTGAGCACATGGCAATAAGGCCAAGAGCTTATTTCAGGGTTCAAAAAAATATAAGACAGGGTCTTATTTTGGGGAAAACACGGTAGTAATGAAGTGGAGATATCAACTGACATTTGCAAGTTATTGTGACAGATTTAATAGCAATAGCAATAGCACTTAGACTTATATTTCGCCTTACAGTGCTTTACCACCCTCTCTAAGCGGTTTACAATTGCCCCCAAAAAACTGGGTCCCCATTTTACTAACCTTGAAAGGACAGAAGGCTGAGTCAACCTTGAGCCAGTCAGGATTGAACTGCTGACAGTGGGCAGAATTAGCCTGCAATACTGCATTCTAACCACTGCAGAAGGAAGGAAGAAAGGAAGGAAGGAAGGAAGGAAGGAAGGAAGGAAGGAAGGAAGGAAGGAAGGAAGGAAGGAAGGAAGGAAGGAAGGAAGGAAGGAAGGAAGGAAGGAAGGAAGGAGGAAGAGCAATAGCAGTAGCACTTAGACTTATATACCACTTTACAGTGCTTTACTGTCCTCTCTAAGTGGTTTACAGAGTCAGCCTCTTGCCCCCAACAATCTGGGCCCTCATTTTACTGACCTCGGAAAGATGGAAGGCTGCGTTAATCTTGAGCCTGGTGTGATTTGAACAGCCAAATTGCAGGCAGCCGGCAGTCAGCAGAAGCAGCCTGCAGTACTGCATTCTAACCACTGCGCCATGGCGGCTCCTAACCTAATAATAACCTTTTTGGTAGCCACCAAATCATATTCATGACTTGTAGAAGGACATCAGTAATCTTCTCACCCGAGAGACCAGTAAGGTTTCTGACAGTTGGGTGCTGAATGCCAGATAACACCACGGATACCTTTTAAGGCCCTGTCGTTTCTAAATCTCAACTCTTAGGGGACATCTGGATGAGATGAACCCGAGAAGGTTCGGAGTATGTGTATTTATGAAAGAAAAATTTACGCGGGACTATGAAGAGGTTCATTTTACTCCTGCTGTAGAAGACCAGCTATTGTGGCCAAACAGATCATTGGAGTCCTCTAACCAGGTTCATATCCCTTGATGGACTTATTAGAAATGTCAGTTTCTTGTGACAGTTCTTCATGTCAATGACTGTCTACTTTGATCTTCTGCTGATCCAAAAATTCTTAGGCTCTCAGCCAATTTGTTCCATTATATTAAAACTCCTGGTTTTGTTTTGTTTTTTGTTTTTTTAAACTGTTAACTAAACTCGTCTTAGCTTCTCAAACCTGGAGCCTCCGGTGCTCATTTATCAGCCCGATGGCTACAAAAGGAAATGTCTAAAAGTAATCAATATAGCAGATGGATATGAGCTGATGGATGCAAGTCGCGGATTTAATATCCCAACCTGTCACAAAAGCAGTGTTTATCGTAGAGGTGTAAGAAAAACTCTTTTGGCGAAAAGTAGCTCTCTTAACCAACCCGGCCCATTGGGAATTCAATCAACACCATCTTTGCATCTTCCAAAAATTTGTAAATGGGAAAACCAATTGTACAGCATTTCCAGGACAATGTGTGAAGTCTACAGTCAATAGTAAGGAGAGTTTTCCAAGCAGAATCTAAATTCAGATGTACGAACTCCTTCAGAGCAGAGAAACATGTTTAGGATAGAATGAGGGTATTCTCACTGGAGAAAGCGATTGTGTCTGGAAGAGTTTGCGGTAAAAGGAAATCAGGCTGCCAAAGATTACAGATTACAGATTAACTCTGGGCTGGCCTGAGTTAAATTTTAAATTGATTTTAAATTGGGTTATCTTAATTTCGGCCAAAATATTTAATTATTTTAATACTGTTCTTAAATTTTGTATGCTTTGTTTTTATCTTGGCTGTGCACCGCCCTGAGTCCTATTTGGAGAAGGGCGGTATAGAAATTTAATAAATAAATAAATAAATAAATAAATAACAGAGTTGGAAGGGATCTTGTCGGTCATCTAGCCCAACCCCCTGCCCAAGCAGGAGATCCTACACCATTTCTGACAGATGGCAGTCCATCTCTTCTTGAAAGCCTCCAGTGATGAAGCTCCCACAACTTCTGAAGGCAACTTCTGTTCCATGGGTTCATTGTTCTCAGAGTTCATTATGTCTGGCCTTTGGGTGCCTTGGAAAATAGCTTGACCCCCCTCCTCTCTGTGGCAGCCCCTCAGATATTGGAAGACTGCTATCCTGTCTCCCCTGGTCCTTCTCTTCACTAGACTAGCCAGGCCCAGTTCCTGCAACCATTAATCATATGTTTTAGTCTCCAGTCTCCTCATCATCCTGGTTGCTGTTCTCTGCATTCCTTCTAGAGTCTCAACATCTTTTTTATAGTGTGGTGACCAAAACTGGATGTAGTACTCTAGGTGTGGCTTATAGAGTGGCATTAGTACCTCCCTTGATCTTGATTGTACAGTGAAGACCGTGGCTGGACTCCATCAAAGATTTACATCAACCACAGCAGAGAAAAAGAGAAAGAAGTAGTGCCTAGTTGGAAGACCAGAGACTTGGTCCATAGAATCATCAAGAGGTGGACCCAGGTCAATGGATATCATCATCATCACCATCATCATCATCATCATCATTATCATCATCAAAGATTAATAGGAAATGATCTGAACTTTATCATCTGATGTCCACCCACTTCTTCTAAAGCAAGGGGCCTCCATGGAACACTGCAAGAAAAGAGGTGTCACTCTGAATGCATTGTCTTCCTCTCTTCTGGATTAAAAGCAGACATGCCTGAAAACTCCTAATAAAAGGGGATTTTTTTTGCATGAAAAAGGGGGGGAAATGAATCTCTGGTTTGGGCAAAATAGATGACAGAAAGGAGAGAATTATGTTGTAATCATAAAGAGGCAAATTTGTATTTATCACTGCTACAAAGAAGATCGGAAGCTACTTATCTCTCTCTCTCTCCACCCCCACCCCCCATTTGTGGGGTCCTCGATGCTCTCTGGTTGGTTGTTTTCTTGCAGATGTTTCATTGCCAAAGTAGGTAACATCATCAGTGCTAGAAGGGATTGAGGGTTTGTGGAATGGAGACAAGGGAAAGAAGAAGAGGAGGAGGGGAGGAGGAGGCCCGTGAGTCTGGGTGTTTATTATTTATTTATTTATTGGTTCGATTTATATGCCGCCCTTCTCCGGAGACTCAGGGCAGCTTACAATGCGTTAAGCAATAGCCTTCATACTTTTGTATATACAGTACCTGCTTAGTAGGGCTTTCGCCCCCCCCCCCCAAGCGGTGTTCTTTTTTATACAAAGTCAGCTTATTGCCCCCACAAACCGGATTCTCATTTCACCTACCGCGGAAGGATGGAAGGCTGAGTCAACCTTGAGCCTGGTGAGATTTGAACTTGCAGTAATTGCAGGCAGCTGGCAGCTAAGTGCTACTTAACAGCACTTTAGTCTGCTGCGCCACCAAGGCTCCTTATGTTCTCCAAGCTTGGTGATTTTCTTGCAGATGTTTCATTGCCAAAATAGATCATCAGTGCTAGAAGAAAGTGAGGGAGTGAAAGAGAGAGAAGAGAAGAAGGAAAGGGGGGGAGGAGGAGGAGGAGGAGGAGGAGGAGGACTGTAGGATCCTTGGTGCTCTCAGAGTTTGGTTGTTTGCATGCAGATGTTTCATTACTGAACAAGGTAACATCATCCGTGATAACTTTTTCTTTTATCTCCTTTCTTGCATTTTTAACTTTCTCTTTGGTTCTTTTCTTCTTTTCCTTTTCTCACTTTTCTTTTCTCACCAGTTTGCATTCATATTTTAATCTCTCTTTAAAAAAAAAAAAACACACAAAAATCTTGAATAAAATTACCCAAAATAATAGATCGAAAGTGGAGGTTTTTTTGTGACGTTTGGCTGCACTTTGAGCCAATCTCCTTACGAGTGATTTGGAAGGGTTAAACAATGCACACGGTCGCCCCTGTTGATGATGATTCCCTCCATCGTGGTTATTCTTGTCTTCCTGCTGAGAAATACACCTCCTTCCCAAGGAGTTGTTGTGCGGATGAAATAGACACAGGGCAGGCAAATGCATTCCTTTCCTTTAAAAAAAAAATTCCACTCACGTCCGAATTAATTAAAGAAATTGCAGAAGTGTACATCGGGGTGTCATTCTCCAGATTGAGAATTGAATTTGCTTTTATCTGCACCGCCTAACTGGCCTGTAGTGGGGACACACGGCAGAATCCGGATGGCGCCGAACGTCGGTAAGACCAACACGAACGACTGTAGTAAATGAATCCACCGGTTTTCTATTTTTCTCACGTTTCCGGCTGGGCCCTGCCTCGATAACTGCCAATAATAATAAAAAATGACATCCTAACATGGTCATCAGGTGTTAAAAAAAAAATAAAAATCCTTGTGTGTAATTCCTTTCCATTCATCAGATTATGGAAATCACGTTGCATGTCCCGAAGACATAACCTGCTATTGAGATGAGATTTATTTTCTGAGTGCAGCGAGCTGACATTAACATAAGTTCTGGGGGTAAATCGTTCCGCCGGGATTTAGACATTAAGCAATTGTTGCCGAATGCCACACTGTACTTGGCACGGCTCCGCAGCTGCTGTTTGCAGGTTTCCAGGGGTCTTGTTAGAAAATTCCTCTGTTGTGGCCTCTCGGCTGCCGGCCCCTCCAGCAGCCAAATCAGAGGAGGAGGAGGCGTGGGATTCAGGTTCAGCATCAGGGCAACCTGAGAACTCCAAGGGGGAAGAGGGAATGGAGCTGGCACAGAGAGAGAGAGAGAGAGAGAGAGAGAGGCAGAGCCTGGGCCGTCCATCAGCCCTCAGATGGACGTCAATAGCCCTCAGGTCTGGAGGTGGCTGATGAGGAAGAGGAGGAACAGCTGGGTCCAGTGCCTGACGCGCAGATGCGCAGAAAACAGATGTTGTGACTCTGACCCCCGAGGCCGACTTATCAGAGGGAGAAGGCTCCGAACATGAAGGAGAGGAGTTGGCCAGGCCTCCCTCTCCACGACCCTCCTCTCTGGCAATGCCTCAGGTGTCCCCCGAGGGAGGAGAGATTGTTGGACAGTGACGGAGATAAGTCTTGGCTGGATCCACGCCAGCGTCAGAGAGACAAGCGCACGCAGCAGAAAAGGAGGCGTGCCAGAGATTAAGGTGAGTCACTGGACCACACCCCACAGGGGATAAAAGGGGGTGTGGTGGCCATTCAGGCTCTGGGACGGACAAAACTAAACTACTAGCAAGTCACATTGTATCTTTGCAACAATGATATCTGCCTTGGAATTAATACGGACTGGACTTGACAATTCTTGAACTGTGTGTATCTTGTTTGGCTTAATCTGTCGGAGGAACAACCCCTCCCTTTATGGATAAAGTTCTTGGCAAGCAGCTACTGGGTTGCTGCCAATCCTCTTATCGAAAGAATTTGTTGTCTGCCAGTTTTATTTAACCCCTGGATATCTGTTTGTGTGCGTGTGTGAGATGGGGACAGAACAACAGAGGAGAGGAGAGCAGTGGAAATCTATGGGCCGGTCCTTGGGACGGCAGAGCCAAGGCTGCTAGCAAAGCTCCACCCTAGCTCTGGGGATAAAAGGCAGGGGACGGAGATGAACAGATGTGGCAGACAATTATTCATCTTCTGGCGGGCTGGACTTGTTAGCCTGTGTTGAGAGAGAAACTTTTTGCCGGGGCTGCTGGTGCTCCTAATGAAGGAATCATTGATTTAACAGCCTTCTCTAATGGCTGATCAGAAGGGGCTCACCACTGCTCCAGTTTGGAAATGTCCAATCATTTGTCCCGTTCTCCATCCGAGCTCCTCAGCATAAAACTACAGGTAGTCCTTGAGTTACAACCGTTCATTTAGTGACCATTCCAAGTGACCTATTCACCATTTTTTCACACTTATGGCCATAGCAACATCCTCTGGTCAAAATTCTGATGCTTGGCAACTGGTTCACGCTTATGATGGCCGCAGTGTTCTCCTTCTGCAACCATCGGGTGAGCAAAGTCGGGGGGGAAGCCAGATTCGCTTAACAACTGTGTGACTAACTTAACAGCCACAGTGATCCACTGAACAACTTGTGGCAAGAAAGGTCATAAAACGAGGCAAAGCTCTCTCAACAAATGTCTCACTGACCCACTGAAAATTTGAGCTCAATTGTGGTCGTAAGACGAGGAATACCTGTAGTCCAGCTGGGCCTTATGTCTGTCTCTGTCGTGCTTCTTCTCTCCGCCTTTCTTCCTTGCTGCAAAAGATTTTGTTTTTATTTTTCCACGGGTCGCTCCTTAGCTAAATTCAAGTGGTGCATTTTTAATCAATATTGATCGGTTCTTCTCAATATCGGGGTGAGTCATTCATCAAACGGTGGACTGTTGAAATCGGGTCATTGAAGGTTCAGGCAGTCAATAGGTAAAGAAGCAACTGGGGAGCTGTGGTGGAGTGTAGCCTGAATTCCCAAGAGGGAGAGAGGGAGGGGCTGCCTTTCAGAGGACCAAGAGACAGCAAAGTTTAGATAGTTTGTGGTTGGCTCCTCCCTAGCAATTCTCAGTTTGCTGAGTGTGCACTGATGATGTTACTTAGTTGAGTCTTGAAATGTCTGCAAGAAAACCACCAAATTCAGAGAGCATCAAGGAGCCCACAGGGCCCCCCCCCCTCCTCCTAACCACTCCCATTAATAGCAATAGCTCTTAGATTTATATACCGCTTCACAGTGCTTTCCAGCCCTCTCTAAGCAGTTTACAGAGTCAGCCTCTTGCCCCCAACAATCTGGGTCCTCATTTTACCGACCTCGGAAGGATGGAAGGCTGAGTCAACCTTAAGCCTGGTGAGATTCGAACTGCCGAAGTGCTGTAGCCGACAGTCAGAAGAAGTAGCCTGCAGTACTGCATTCTAACCACTGTGCACCATGGAAGGAAGGAAGAAGGGAGGGAGGGAGGGAGGGAGGGAGGGAGGGAGGAAGGAAGGAAGATGGATAGATAGCAATGGCACTTATATGCTGCTTTACAGTGCTTTCCAGCCCCTCTCTAAGCGGTTTACAGAGTCAACATATTGCCCCCCAACAATCTGGGTCCTCATTTTACCCACCTCGGAAGGATGGAAGACCGAGTCAGCCTTGAGCCGCTCAGGATCGTGCAGAGTTTTATGGAATGATCGGTCAGAACCTGGAAATTAATTACTGGTTTCTCAGCACCTGACAGCCTTTTGACTTCAAGAACTTGATGTGTTCTGTGATTTGGACAAGCAAGCGACAGGCATGGCCGATTGTCATTGAAGCTGACATGTTGCCTTGCAGCTGATAAAGCATAAAGTGATGTCCTGCTCACCTGAACAAACCAATCAACCTAGGTTTCTAGATAGGTAGAGTGGGAGTAGGGAGGCCAGTGCAAATTCCTATGACAAGGCATCGTGTAAAACAGAGATAGACCACTTGCAAGGCCATTGGGACGTCCCTGGGGGAACCAAATGTCCAGCTTTTGCTGTTATTGGGGGTATAGGCAATTATTTCTTCTTCTTCTTCTTCTTCTTCTTCTTCTTCTTCTTCTTCTTCTTCTTCTTCTTCTTCTTCTTCTTCTTCTTCTTCTTCTTCTTCTTCTTCTTCTTCTTCTTCTTCTTCCTCCTCCTCCTCCTCCTCCTCCTCCTCCTCCTCCTCCTCCCTCTTCCTATCCTCCTCCTCCTCCTCCTTCTCCTTCTTCTCCTTCTCCTCCTTCTCCTTCATCTTCTCCTTCTCCTCCTTCTCCATCTACTTCTTCTATTTCTTCTTCAGACTGGACAACCCTTTGTCTGAAATGATATATGTCTCTTGCTTGAGCAGCGGGTTGGGCTAGTAGATCTCTGAGGTCTCCTCAATTATTCTACTGTACTCCACTCCTCTATTCTATTCTATTCTATTCTATTCTATTCTATTCTATTCTATTCTATTCTATTCTATTCTATTCTATTCTATTCTATTCTATTCTATTCTATTCTATTCTATTCTATTCTACTCTACTCTACTCTACTCTACTCTACTCTACTCTACTCTACTCTACTCTACTCTATTCTTTTTTTTTTAAATTTGATTTATATGCCGCCCTTCTCCGGAGACTCAGGGCGGCTTACAATGCGTTAAGCAATAGCCTTTATACTTTTGTATATTTATAAAAGTCAGTTTATTGCCCCCACAACTGGGTCCTCAATTTACCTACCTTAGAAAGGATGGAAGGCTGAGTCAACCTTGAGCCTGGGGAGATTCGAACTTACAGTAATTGCGGACAGCTGGTGTTAATCACAATGCTATCAGTCTGCTGAGCCACCAGGCCTATCCTATCGTATCCTATCCTATCCTATCCTATCCTATCCTATCCTATCCTATCCTATCCTATCCTATCCTATCCTATCCTATTCTATTCTATTCTATTCTATTCTATTCTATTCTCCTCCTCCTCCTTCATCTTCATCTTCTGCTTCTCCTCCTCCTCCCTTTCCTCTCCCCTCCTTCCTCCTCCCCTCCTTCCTCCTCCCCTCCTTCCTCCTCCCCTCCTTCCCCCTTCCCCTTTTCTATTCCTCTCCTTCTCTTCTCTCCTTTTGCCTGTCCCTAATAATCCTCAATTAACATCTATAGCCAACCCAGGCCTTGGTTCATTTAGGCCAGCCTGCCAGCCAGGGCTCTGCATCTGGAGGACTCGAGAGGGACATGGGAACGGTGAAGCTGGCCACCTCCTTGAGGATGTCAAACATTTTAGAGTGTATTGGTTTAGAAGCTTACTAAATTTAAACAGAAGCATTAACACAGCCTTAGGCTCTCTTGACAGATATAAACTCTTCCTTGGGGAATTGCGGTAATGCTGTCTAATCAGCTTAAGGAGTTAATTAAACAGCTGTCACTTAGTTCCTTAATTCGGGGACCTGATGCTAAATAAGATCCGAAATTAGTTTTGCATGGCTGAGGCGTGATCTTTTGATGCACCGGATGATAGCTGCCAACTCAAGAGGAAAGGGACGAGGTGGGAGAGGTGTGAATGGAATCAAGAGATTCTATGGCAACCTTTCTCAAACTGGGAAACTTTAAGACTAGCGCACTTCAACTCCCAGAATTCCTCCTCCCCCCCCTCCTCCTCCTCCTCCTCCTCCTCCTCCTCCTCCTCTTCCTCCTCCTCCTCTTCCTCCTCCTCCTCCTCCTCCTCCTCCTCCTCCTCCTCCTCTTTGTAAACCCCACTTTCTTTTAGCACTGATGAGGTTGCCTAATTGGGTCACAAAATGTCTGCAAGAAAATATCCAGTTTTCGTCACCACACTATAAAAAAGAGACTGTCACTCTAGAAAGAGTGCAGAGAAGAGCAACCAAGATGATGAGGAGACTGGAGGCTCAAACATACAATGAACGGTTGCAGGAACTGGGCCTGGCTAGTCTAGTGAAGAGAAGGACAAAGGGGTGATATTGTCAGTCTTTCAATATTTGAGGGGCTGCCACAGAGAGGAAGGGGTCAAGCTATTCTCCAAGGCACCCGAAGGCCAGACAAGGAATAATGGATGGAAACTGATCAAGGAAGAGATTCAACCTGGAAATAAGGAGGAATTTTCTGACAGTGAGAACCATCAACCGATGGAACAGAAGTTGCCTTCAGAGGTTTCAGAAGGGAGCTTCATCACTGGAGGCCTTCAAGAAGAGATTGGACTGCCATTTGTCAGAAATGGTGTAGGGCACGGGTGTCACATCACGTGCTGGCCCCTCGCCGCCCACTTTAGTGAACGGGGGAAAAAGTCCCGATACACCACGTGACAACACGAGTTTGACATCCCTGGTTTAGGGTCTAGGGGGTTGGACTAGATGACCTACAAGATCCCTTCTGACTCTGTTAATCTGTAAATTTGTAAATCTAAATCCAACCTCAGAGAGCACTAAGGACCCCACAGTCCTCCTCCTCCTCCTCCTCTTCCATCTAAACCCCACTCCCTTCCAGCAGTGGGGATTTTGCAGTATCTGTCCCCCTGGAGTGGGGAGGGAATGGGGATTTTGCAGTATCCTTCCCCTGGAGTGGGGAGGGAATGGAGATTTTGCAATATCCTTCCTCTGGAGTGGGGAGGAAATGGGGATTCTGCAGTATCCTTCCCCTGGAGTGGGGAGGGAATGGGGATTCTGCAGTATCCTTCCCCTGCCATGCCTACCAAGCCACACTACGCCCACCAAGCCACGCCCACAGAACTGGTAGTAAAAAAAAATGGATTTCACCACTGCCCTCTACCGTTTCAGACAAATGGTTGTCTAGTCTCTTTTTGAAAGCCTCCAGTGATTGAGCACCCTGTCAGAGTGTTTACAGCGTGGTTACTATTTTGAGACAACCCAGGAGCAAAATACCGGACAGAGAGGTTTTGTCATTAAAAACAGTGGTTTATATATAAGACTTCTATATACAGACATACACGTGGTAGGCACATACCAGGCAATCAATCAATCTTCAAGTCTACATGAAGATCTACAATGCAGATAGAACACAACAAGGAGAGTGATACATGAGGAGAGAGAGAGAGAGAGAGAGAGAGAGAGAGAGAGAGAGAGAGAGAGAGAGAGAGAGAGAGAGAGAGAGAGAGATATGCCCGGTCATGGCCTCCCTTATATAGACAGCTTCTTAAAGTAGCAGTGACCCTGCTGACTCATTCTCAGTCTACAGCCTTACAATGGCTGGTCAGCTTTAAATCATCATTACCCTGACACGCCCACAACTTCTGAAGACAAGCCGTTCTACCAATTAATTGATCTAACTGTCAGAAAATGTCTCCTTATTTCGAGGTTGAATCTCTCCTTGTTCAGTTTCCATCCATTGTTCCTTGTCTGGTCTTCGGGTGCTTTGGAAAACAGCTTGATCCCCTTCCTCCTCTCTGTGGCAGCCCCTTAAATATTGGAAGGCTGCTATCCTGTTTCCCCTGGTCCTTCTCTTCACTAGATGAGCCATTCCCAGTTCCTGCAAGCGTTCTTCATATGTTTTAGTCTCCAGGCCTTTGATCACCTTAGATAGATTCAGATTAACAGAGTCAGAAGGGACCTTGTAGGTCATCTAGTCCAACCCTCCCCACCCACCCAAGGAGACCCTACACCATTTCTGACAGATGGCAGTCCAATCTCTTGTTGAAAGTGTCGAGTGATGAAGCTCCCACAACTTCCGAAGGCAACTTCTGTTCCACTGATTGATTGTTCTCACTGTCAGAAAATTTCTCCTTCTTTCCTTCTTTCCTTGATCAGTTTCCATCCATTATTCCTTGTCTGGCCTTCAGGTGCCTTGGAAAATAGCTTGACCCCCTTCCTCCTCTCTGTGGCAGCCCCTCAAATATTGGAAGACTGCTATCCTGTCTGCCCTGGTCCTTCTCTTCACTAGACTAGCCAGGCCCAGTTCCTGCAACCGTTCATTGTATGTTTGAGCCTCCAGTTCCCTCATCATCCCAGTTGCTCTTCTCTGCGCTTTTTCCAGAGTCCCAGCATCTTTCTCATATTGTGACGACCAAATCTGGCTGCAATATTCCAACTGTGGCTGAAAGCCGTTGGTGAATCTTAACGTGGCCTTCTTTCTTTCCGTGGCTCACGCTATGTGTGATGCTCCACACTGAACCTCCGTGGCTGCTTGATGGGAGTTAATTGCCGATCCGGTTCCCCTGATCCCACCCCCCCCCCCGCCTTCCAACGCCTGCAAATTATGTGTTGAAAATCCCCCATGCCGCTAATGTCCTGAAACAGTTTGATGGCATTTTAATGGCTCTTTAATTCGGTATTGTATTAAGGAAACAAAGAGCAGCCCTAGATTGTAGTTAAAGCTAATAGGCTTATCTGCAGGTGCCCCAATATATTAATAGTTCGGAAAACTCTGCTGCAACCATACGTACTTAGTTGCCAAGGATCTGGATTTTGAATTTGTGGCTGTGTCAGACCTGCCCCAGTCTGATCCCCTGGGAAAGTAAAACCCTCGACTCCATTTGGGTTGAAGTGAAACTGACAGGTAGCCCTCGACTTACAACAGTTCGTTTAATGACCATTCAAAGCAGAGGTGGGTTTCAGCAGGTTCTGTCCAGTTCTGGAGAACCGGTAGCGGAAATGTTGAGTAGTTCGGAAAACCGGTAGTAAAAATTCTGACTGGTCCCGCCCCCATCTATTCTCTGCCTCCCGAGTCCCAGTTGATCGGGAGGAAATGGGGATTTTGCAGAATCCTTGCCCTTGTAGTGGGGTGGTAATGGAGATTTTACAATATCCTTCCCCTGCCATGCCCACCAAGCCACGCCCACCAAGCCATGCCACGCCCACCAAGCCACACCCACAGAACCAGTAGTAAAAAAAAAATTGAAACCCACCACTGGTTCAAAGTTACAACGGCACTGAAAAAAGGGAGTTACCCCCCTTTTTTTCACAGTTACGACCTTTCTAGCATCTCCATGGGTCATGTGATCGAAATTTAGACGCTTGGCAGCTGATTCATATTTATGACGGTTGCAATATCCCGGGATCACGTGTTTTGCAACCTTCTGACAAGTAAAGTCAACGAGGAAGCCAGATTCTCTTTTAACAACGAGGTTACTAACTTAACCATGGCAGTGATTCACTTAACAACTGTGGCAAGAGAGGTCGTAAAACGGGGCAAAATTAATTTAACAACTGTCTCACTGAGCAACAGAAATTTTGGGCTGGCTCAGAAATTTTGGGGTCGTAAGTCGAGGACTGGCTGTATATGCATTGTATATATGTATTTATGCATATAGACCGTAAATGAATTTTTTCTTTTCATTGCCATGTATTTTCCAGAGCTGTGATTTGGAGATTTGACAGTTCTTTCATCCAATTATCAAACTGAGATGGCTTTCAGATTGAATTGTAGAATCGACTACCTCTGAATTTGTTCCCCAGCTCAGAAAGACTTCTCTTAAGTGTGCACAATCTTGTTCTCTTTCTCAAAAAAAATAAATAAAAAAGATTACGCAACCCGAATCAAACTGATCCAAATCTAAACTATTACACTACCATATAAACTGAATGGGGCATAAGTCACTATTTATTTATAATTCCAAACAGTACTAATTGTAATCTATAAATGGCACCTACAAAAGATATAGGACAGTGATGGCTAGCCTTTTTCTTGTTGTGTGCCGACACCCATAATGCCAAGCAGGGGGGCCTGCGCATGCATGCACGCCCCCCCCCCATGCTCCCCTCCATGCTTCCCCCGTGCTCCCCCGCCCCCATTTTAGGGCCTAGTAGACAGTGGTGGGATTCAAGTAATTGTTGTGGCTCCGTTGCCTGAGCCTGGGCTATCGACAGATGCAGACTCTGAGAGTGAGGGAGAGGAGTTGGCAAGGCCTCCCTCTCCAGGACCCTCCTCTCTGGCAATGCCTCCGGAGGACACCGAAGACCAAGAGATAGGCCCAGAGTCAAGCACGTCTCCGCAGCCAGAGGTGGACAGCGACGAAGGAGATAAGTGCTGGCTGGACCCTTGCCAGAGGCGCAGGGAGAAGCGTGCACAGCAGAGGGGAAGGCATGCCAGAGATTAGCTGAGTCACTGGACCACACCCCACAGGGTATAAATGTGGGTGTGGTGGCCGGTTCAGTTTGTGACGAGCAAAAACTAGAAATAATCCATGATCTCTGCATTACTGGACTTCTGCCTGCCTTGTCAGACTGCATTTGGACTAATCCTTGTATTGCTGAAACTTTGCCTGCTTTATCGGAATGCTTGCAGTCTAATCTTTGTTTTGTGTGAGTAAAGTCTGAATTGGCAGCTAGCCACTGGGTTGCTGCCAGCTTTATCTTCAAAGACTTTGTCGTGTGGCTTATTAACTCCGGGCCGTCTGTGGGGGTGCATGTGTGGGACGGGGACAGAACAGTAATTTAACAACCGGTTCTCTGCCCTAACGATTTCTTCCAACAACCAGTTTGCCAAACTGCTCAGAAAGTTAACAACCAGTTCTCCCGAAGTGGTGCGAACTGGCTGAATCCCACCATTGCTAGTAGGCCTCCCTGCAGCCTCCTGGGCCCAAAAATGAGCTGTGAGGGGGGTGCTGCCCTCCTGCACTCCCCCCACCCCCCACGCATGCATACGTGCCACACACACATCCTCGTGTATGTGTGTGTGTCTCCCCGCGCATCCTGAAAATCAGCTGGCCGGCAGGAGTTGTGCGCGCATGCATGGCGGAGCTGAGCTGGGCGACGGCTCGCACGCCCACAGAAAGGGCTCTGCGTGCCAGCTTGTGGCACGTGTGCCATAGGTTCGCCATCACGGGTAAAGGGTTTCCTTCTTGAGCAAGAGGTTGGACTAGAAAACCTCCAGGGCAGGGGTGAAATCCAGCAGGTTCTGACAGGTTCTGGAGAACCGGTAGCGGAAATTTTGAGCAGTTCGGAGATCCGGCAAATACCACCTCTGGCTGGCCCCAGAGTGGGGTGGGAATGGGGATTTTACAATATCCTTCCCCCAGGAGTGGGGTGGGAATGGAGATTTTGCAGTATCCTTCCCCTGCCACGCCCACCAAGCCACACCCACAGAACCGATAGTAAAAAAATATGGATTTCACCATTGTTCCAAGGTCCCTTTCAAATTCTATTAATCTGTATTACGTTTCTGTATAATCCTTCAGCCGATGGGTGTAACATTTTTGTATGCCAAAATGGATTTCCCTGTCTGACTCTCGGGGTCATTTCAATTTTTTTTTTTAACCCCCCAAAAAAGAAAAAAACCAACTGTTTCCAGAATTTGCCACTTACCGGATAATCACACTTAAGGCTATTCATTCTACCGGCTGAATCATTTCAATAATCCTGTATTAGTTATGGCTGGAAAAAAAACGCAGTCCTCTTTCAAAAAGGTTTGATACAGTTTTAAGTATCTTCCCCCCGCTTTTCTTTCTTTCTTTCTTTCTTTCTTTCTTTCTTTCTTTCTTTCTTTCTTTCTTTCTTTCTTTCTTTCTTTCTTTCTTTCTTTCTTTCTTTCTTTCTTTCTCTTTTTGAAATTAGCAACGTCCTAGATTTTTTTTTTTTAATTCATTTACATGCTGGGAAGTGACCTATAAATCTCTCCGGATGCTCTTTTAAGTACTCGGCGTTGTGTCTTGCAAATGAAATCATTTCTTTAGATATTTTCCCTTGGGGGTCTCCTGGAATCCTCTCACCCTTAGGAGACCGGATGGGTGAGCATTTTTATTATTATTATTTTTTGCAAAGATCCCTCTTGCTGTTTAATCTGGGCAGGGAGCTTCTCATTTCTCTTCTCCTGAGCTGAGAGGGGAGAATTTCAAACGCACGGGGCTAATTAGAGAGAGATTAATGGTTTATGCGAGAGTGCGAGCAAAACTGGTGATGGGATTCAAATAATTTTAACAACTGGTTCTCTGCCCTAATGTCTGGCTGGGTGGGTGTGGCCATGGTGGGTGTGGCCAGGGGTGTGTAACAGGCAGCACTCGGCCTCCTGCACCCCCTTGGGAGCAAAAACGGGCCGCGGGGGACCACGCCACACCACACACACCCCACACACACATCCAGGTTCTGACAGGTTCTGGAGAACCGGAAGCGGAAATTTTGAGTAGTTCGGAGAGCCGGCAAATACCACCTCTGGCTGGTCTCAGAGTGGGGTGGGAATGGAGATTTTCCAATATCCTTCCCCCAGGAGTGGGGAGGGAACGGAGATTTTGCAGTATCCTACCCCTGCCACGCCCACCAAGCCACACCACACCCACCAAGCCACGCTCACAGAACCAGTAGTAAAAAATTTTGGGTTTCACCATTGCCTGGGAGCCAAAATGGGGCACGTGGGGACTTCTGGAAGTGGCGGGGTGGGGCAGGACAAACCAGAAATTTAACAACCAGTTCAGCTGAGTGGTGCGAACTGGTTGAATCCCACCACTGGAGCAAACATCCTCTTAAAGGATACAGCTAGTTCTCGCCTTACATCAGTGGTGGGTTCCTCCCAGTTCGGCCCAATTCTCCTGAGCCGATAGCGGTGACGATATGAGAAACAAAGGCACTTGGGCCTTTTTGCAGGAAAGCAACTTTGCTAACTCTGTTTCCAGTCGGCATCTCTTGTTTGTATCTGAACTTCGTGGGGCTTTGCCAAGTGAGGCCTTTGGCAGGGTGTCAAAGAAGATAAAAGGTTGGTGATTATCCTGAAGAACTTCTTCCGAAGGACTTGTTTTGCAACTAATTGGGACTCAGCTAGGAATGAATGTAACCCTCGGCTGTTACCATAAAATAGGTTTGTTTGGGACTAATTGTGTCTCATAATGACTCGGTAAGCCCAGGTCACAACAGACTTTCTTGCCATTTAATTCAGCAAATCTCGGCATGTTTACTCAGAGCCTGTCACATTTCGGGGGGGGGGGGGGGGGGGCAAATCCCAAAACAGGCTGACTGAGCTGAAAAGGAAAGAGGCTTTGCTTTGTATCTCTCTGAAAGCAGCAGCTTGCTTTTGAAGTACTCTAAAGGATCTCTGTTCCTTTAAAGTATCACAGCTTTCTCTCTGTGTCATGTTAGATTAGAAAAACGGATATATACCGATACAAGGTAGGAAAAGTCAACTACCTCCTCCGCAACCCTTAATGTCATGTTCCCGTCTACAAGTAAAATCAGGTCAGACTTGAAAAACCACGAAGTGAAAACTATTTAGATGAGCAATTAAGGACTTTGAGGGTGATTTGGGTGATTTCCATTCACCAGCAATAGCAATAGCAGTTAGCATTATATACCGCTTCACAGTGCTTTTACAGTCCTCTCTAAGTGATTTTACAGAGTCAGCCTCTTGCCCCCAATAATCTGGGTCCTCATTTTACCCACCTCGGAAGGATGGAAAGCTGAGTCAACCTTGAGCGGGTTCAGAATCGAACTGCTGGCAGTGGGCAGAATTTGCCTGCAATACTGCATTCTAACCACTGTGCACCATGGAAGGGAGGGAGGAAGGAAGGGAGGAAGGAAAGAGGGAGGGAGGGAGGGAGGGAGGGAGGGAGGGAGGGAAGGAAGGAAGGAAGGAAGGAAGGAAGGAAGGAAGGAAGGAAGGAAGGAAGGAAGGAAGGAAAATAGTGCTAGCAATAACACTTAGACTTATATACTGCTTCATAGTGCTTTACAGACCACTCTAAGTAGTTTAGAGAGTCAGCCTCTTGCCCCCAATAATCTGGGTCCTCATTTTACCCACCTCGGAAAGATCGAAGGCTGAGTCAACCTTGAGTTTGTTCAGAACTGAACTGCTGGCAGCGGGCAGAATTTGCCTGCAATACTGCATTCTAACCACTGTGCACCATGGAAGGGAGGGAGGGAGAGAGGAAGGAAGGAAGGTGTCAGTGCACCTTTATTTTGAGATAGCATCGAAACCTGACCGAAGGAAGGAAGGAAGGAAGGAAGGAAGGAAGGAAGGAAGGAAGGAAGGAAGGAAGGATGAAAATAGCACTAGCAATAACACTTAGACTTATATACTGCTTCATAGTGCTTTTACAGTCCTCTCTAAACATATAAATAACAGTGTACACAATTTCATTTCTACAAATTGCATTTTTTCTGTTTCCTCTTATTTGTTGTTACATTTCTGCTCCTATATCTTCCTTATTTGATAACGCTTTTGTCTTTCAGGAAGCAGAGATCCTAAACACTGCCATCCTCACGGGAAAAACTGTGGCTGTCCCCGTTAAGGTGGTCTCGGTGGAAGAAGATGGAACAGTGACAGATCTTGTAGAATCCGTGGAGTGCAGGTCCACAGATGAAGATGTGATTAAGGTATTGTATTTTTTGGAGTATGAGACGCACCGGAGTATAAGACGCACCTTAGGTTTTTGGGGAGGAAAATAAGAAAAAAACTGATTGGCAGGTGGATCAGCCTCCAGGAATACCCCCAATCAGCTGTTTCGAGAGGTGAATTTTAGCAACAGGTTCGTTGGGTGTGAGCTCTGTGCCTTGCTTTTTTTTTGCTTTTTTTCTGCCTCTGAAACTTCTGAAACTCAGTTTCAGAAAAAACTTTTTCCTGCCTCTGAAAGCCTCCGAAACAGAGCTTCAGAAAAAAAAGCCTCCGAGGCTCTGTTTGGAGGCTTTTTTTCTGAAGCTTCTTTTCTGAGGCTTTTTTCAGCCTCTGAAACCTCCGTTTGAGAAGCTGGGCAGGGCTACATTCAGAGTATAAGACGCACCCAGATTTTCACCCTTTTTTTGGGGGGGGGGAAAGGTGCATCTTATACTCTGAAAAATATGGTAAGTGTTTGCACTGATGAGTTCTTAAAATCAATCTGTATAAACAGTGGTGGGCTGCTGCCGGTTCGAACTGGTATAAGCGAATCGGTAGTTGCAACCTGCAGGCGGACCCGCTCCTCTCTCACCCCGCCCCCTCACCTGCCTGGGCACAATCCCATCCTATATCGCTGTGTGGTTTGACGCCGGACGCATACGCATGTGTGAACGGCGCATGAGCGAAGTCCCATGTTTTGTGACACTGTATGCATGTGCGAATGGCGCGTAAGCGAATTCCCGTGTCGTGTGACGCTGCACGCATGTGCGGATGGCGTGCGTGAGTGAATTCCCATGTCTTTTGACACTGCACATACGTGTGGACGGCACGTGCAAGCAAATTCTCATGTTATGTGATGCTAGATGCATGTATGTACGGCACACACGAGCGAATTCCCATGTTTTGTGATGCTGCACACATGCGTGGACGGTGCACACACACTCACGTTTCCGATGCTGGGAAAACCAGTTGTTATGATATGTGAGTCCCACCTCTGCGTATAAACCCCTGGGCCTCTTACCAAGGTAGGTAAGTTTAAGACTAGCCACGTGATCTCATTTATAGTGTCAGCGTTCCAAGTAATGAACCCATTGAAAGCAAAACTCTGAGGCAGGTAGGTTCCTCAAAGAACAATTTATTGCAGGGGTGTCAAACTCGATTTCATTGAGGGCCACATCAAGGTTGTGTTTAACCGTGTGTGTGTGTGTGTGTGTGTGTGTGTGTGTGTGTACATGGCCAGGGTGGGCATGGCCAGCTCAACGTCACTCATGTCAGGGGCGCCTGTGGCGGCCAAGTGCTCTCATAGCAAAACTGGTGAAAATTGACTCTGAAAGTTCCCATGTTTTTCACCAAGTTAAAAAGTGAAAGTTTCCCCTTCCCCTCAGGTCATCAGTCACATTGTCCAATAAAGGTGCCGGAAGGTTGCTTGGTTACTCCACTTCTCCTCTTCTCAGCCACCGGTTGGAATGACCTTGGTTCCCACAAGAAAACGTTTTATTTTGACAGCAAAGCCGAGCTATCTAATTTCCCCCCTCTCTTTCTCCCCCTTTGCCTTGTGGCAACCATGAAGCCTCAAAGACGGCCTCAGCCAGGTTCGCTTCAGGGTTGACATATAGTTTGTGGGGAAGACAGATCCAGGTGGAAATGTGAATAATGTTTACCTCCATCTTAAAAGTCATACTTGGTTGATCTTAGTTTCCCACTGCCCAGAAAATAGTAAGGTGTCCTTATCTTTTTCTTGGTATTGATTTATTTGAGTGATACCCCGTTTCCCCGAAAATAAGACCTAACCGGAAAATAAGCCCTAGCATGATTTTTCAGGATGCTTGTAATATAAGCCCTACCCTCAAAATAAGCCCCAGTTAAGATTGTCAGCAGACGGAGGCATTTATTTAGTAATGTATTTCCCCCAAAATAAGATATAACTGGAAAATAAGCCATAATGCATCTTTTGGAGCAAAAATTAATATAAGACCCAATCTTTTTTTTAAAAAAAAATAATTTTTATTGTAGTTTTTCTTTTCCATAACTCTAGTACATAGTCAATGTCATTTTTATATACTTTGGATTAACACTTCATGTAATATATACATTATATACATATTTGTACATTGAATGTCAAGTCCTCAACTTCCTTGTGTATATTACCTATTTTTATTTCTATTGTCTATCCACCTATACTATTTTCCCCAAACCTCGTAGTATTCCGAATCATCTTTTTCTTTTAATTCTAGGATAAGTTTATTCATTTTGGCACATTCATATATTTTCTGGATGATCAGTCCCTCTGGTGGTAAACTGTGTTCCTTCCAATATTGCGCGAACGCAATTCTTGCCGCTGTTAATATATGTAGGATTAGAGATCATATTTTTTAAAATCAAATTTAGTTTTTAATATTCCCAGGAGAAATGTTTCCGGATTTAGCTCAATTTGACAATTTATTAGGTTTTATAGCCAACCTTGTATCTTGGTCCAGTACTTTTTCACTTCAGGACATAGCCACCAGGCATGTAAGAAGGTACCTTGGTGCTGGTTAATAAGACCCAGTCTTATTTGGGGGGAAACATGGTATCTTTTGGTGTCCCCTTGATCTTTTCCTCCAAAATGCATCATTCCTTCTTGTCATCCTATTTGTGTCCAACGGTGCCCCAATAAGGTGTTCATAGAACACCTAGGTGTAAACAGGAAGGCATTTCTCTTGATCATCCCAAGAGGATGGAGAACAGAAGGTCTAACTCAAAATTGGATCGAGTTCCTCCTTCCTCGGGGCTGTGAAGTGAGATGACTCCCTGTGAGCCATGGCTTCATAAAGAAGTTCTAGTAGACCACTGGGAGACCACTGTTCCACAGATAGCCGGATGTGAGTCCCTCTTTGTGAAGTGGGGTCGTGGAGTACAGATGGGCTTGTTGGTCACGTACCTGGCTCCCTGCCACGTGGCAACGGCCCTGCCCGAGCTGCTTAACATTATAGCCGAGGTGGCAGTGGACACCCCCAGACTTGTCATCATGGGGGATTTCAACCTGCCATCTATCGGTGAAACGTCTGAAGTGGCTCGAGAGTTCATGGCTTCCATGACGGCCATGGACCTTACTCAGTTAATTCATGACCCCACTCACACAGGGGGACACACTCTGGACTTAGTTTTTGTCTCTGGTCAGTGGTTGAGTGGCTTTGATATAGGGGATATAGCCATCGAACCCTTGTCATGGTCTGACCACTCGCTCCTTCGACTGGACTTTCTAACCGCTGCACCCCGCCGCAGGGAGGCGGGACCGACCAGGTGGTTCCGCCCCAGGCGCCTGATGGACCCTGATAGGTTCCAGATGGAGCTTGGGCCATTTCCTGAGATTCTGGCTCATGACTCGGCTGAAGACCTGGTGGCCGCCTGGGATAGTGCGGCTGCCGGGGCCTTGGACCGAGTCGTGCCTTTGCGGCCTCTGACCTGGCACCGAACTCACCTAGCTCCTTGGTTCTCTGAGGAGCTTAGGGAGATGAAGCACTGGAAAAGACGCCTGGAGAGTAGTTGGAGGACCAGCCGCTCCGAATCTGACCGAACACTGGTGAGGTCTCATATTAAGACCTACCTAGTTGCGATAAAAGCGGCGAAAACTAGCTATTTTGCCGCTCTTATCGCGTCATCAGATAATCGCCCGGCCACCCTGTTTAGGGTGACCCGCTCCCTCCTCCATCTGGAAGTGCGGGATGACCCCTTGCAGGGCCGAGCTGAGGATTTTGTGCAGTATCTGTATGACAAAATCGCTCAGATTCGGGAAGGGCTGGCCTCTGACTGGGTATGTCCGGACGGGATGACTGAGGCAGGTCTTGAGAGTGTTATCTGGGGGGAGTTCGATCCTGTGGCTCCCGAGGACATGGACAGGGTCCTGGGACGGCTGAACGCGACCACATGTTTATTGGACCCGTGTCCCTCCTGGTTGGTACTGGCTTCCCGGGAGGTGACACGAGGCTGGCTCCAGAAGATTGTTAACACTTCTTTGAGTGAGGGGGTCCTGCCGGCCGCTTTGAAAGAAGCGGTTGTGAGGCCCCTCCTCAAGAAGCCCTCTCTGGATCCGGCTGTTTTGGCTAACTATCGTCCAGTCTCCAACCTTCGCTTCGAGAGTGTGGTGGCGCAACAGCTTCCCCGGTACCTGGATGAAGCTGTCTATCTAGACCCGCTCCAGTCCGGCTTCTGGCCTGGGCACAGCACGGAAAAAGCATTGGTCGCATTGGTGGATGATCTCTGGAGGGCCCGGGATAGGGGTTGCTCCTCTATCCTGGTCCTGTTAGACCTCTCAGCGGCTTTTGATACCATCAACCATGGTATCATGTTGCACCGGTTGGCGGGGTTGGGGGTGGGAGGCACCGTTCTGCAGTAGTTCTCCTCCTACCTCTCTGACCGGTCGCAATCTGTGTTGACAGGGGGGCAGCGGTCGATCCCGAGGCACCTTGCTTGTGGGGTGCCACAAGGGTCGGTCCTCTCGCCCCTTCTGTTCAACATTTATGTAAAGCCGCTGGGTGAGATCATCCGTGGCTTCGGGGTGGAGTTCCACCAGTACGCTGATGACACCCAGCTGTACATCTCCACCCCAGGCCACCCCAATGATGCCCTTGAAGTGATGTCCCAGTGCCTGGAGGCCGTGCGGGCCTGGATGGGGAGAAACAGGCTCCGACTCAACCCCTCCAAGACCGAGTAGCTGTGGCTTCTGGCGTCCCGATATAGCCAGCTGATGCCATTGCTGGCTATTGGGGGTGAATCACTCGCCCCCACGGAGAGGGCTCGTAACTTGGGCATCCTCCTGGATGCATGGCTGTCTTTAGAAGACCATTTGACAGCCGTGGCCAGGGGGGCTTTTTATCAGGTTCGCCTGATACGCCAGTTGCGCCCCTTTCTAGATCGGGACTCCCTACGCACAGTCACTCAGGCACTCGTCACTTCCCGCCTGGACTACTGCAACGCTCTCTACATGGGGCTCCCCCTGGGGTGCACCCGGAGGCTCCAGCTGGTCCAGAACGTGGCCGCACGGGGGATTATGGGGGCGACGTGGCGCTCCCATGTGACACCTCTCCTCCACGAGCTGCACTGGCTCCCGGTGGTCTTCCAGGTGCGCTTCAAGGTGTTGGTGACCACCTTTAAAGCGCTCCATGGCTCAGGGCCGGGGTATTTACGAGACCGCCTTCTGCCACCAATAGCCTCCCACCGGCCAGTACGCTCACACAGAGTGGGCCTCCTCAGGGTGCCATCCGCCAGACAATGTCGGCTGGCGACCCCCAGGGGGAGAGCCTTCTCTGTGGTGGCGCCCACCCTCTGGAACAACCTCCCCCCAGAGATACGTACAATAACAGACCTCCGGATTTTTCGTCGGGCCCTGAAAACCCATTTATTTCAACTAGCTGGGCTGGCTTGAGTTAAATTTTAAACTGATTTTAAATTGGAATTGTTTTAATTACGGCCAAAATATTTAATTATTTTAAACAGTTTTTAGATTTTGTATGTCTTGTTTTTACTTTGGCTGTTCACCGCCCTGAGTCCTATATTGGAGAAGGGCGGTATAGAAATTTAAACAAATAAATAAATAAATAAATAGTAGTTAGTCTCAGGCATTCTTTGAGTATCCCTCTCCTCGCAGAAATCCAAAGCGTTGAGCTTAAAGTAGCTGAAGGACCCCATTAAGTGTCGCTTATTGCTATTTACTCTGGGTTGAAGAGCGTGCTCCACATTTTGCCTCTGGAGCTTTCAGCAGTATTGACTGAAGAACATCTTGAGAGCTTCTTATCCTTTTCTGCTGGGTTGATTGATAAATACCAAGAGAGCCTCTTCAACCCGTATCCAGAGTGCCTTGCTCTTTCTTCCTCCACATGCTCCCAGAAGCCTCTTCTTTGTCACTTGTCTGGGACATTATAGTTCTTTTTCTCTAGTTTAGCAATAGCACTTAGACTTATATACCACTTCTCAGTGCTTTCACAGCCCTCTCCAAGTGATTTACAGAGTCAGCATATTGCGCTCAACAATCTGGATCCTGATGGAAGACTGAGTCAACCTTGAGCTGGTCAGGATCAAGTTGCTGTCAGTGAGAGGAAGGAAGAAAGGAAGGAAGGAAGGAAGGTAGGAAGGAAGGAAGGAAGGAAGGAGGAAGGAAGGAAGGAAGGAAGGAAGGAAGGAAGGAAGGAAGGAAGGAAGGAAGGAAGGAAGGAAGGAAGGAAGGAAGGAAGGAAGAACAATAGCAATAGCACTTAGACTTATATACTACTTCACAGTGCTTTACAGCCCCTTCTAAGCAAGAGTCAGCCTCTTTCTCCCAACAATCTGGATCCTCATTTTACCGACCTTGGAAGGATGGAAGGCTGAGTCAATCTTGAGCTGGTCAGGATCAAACTGCTGGCAGTGGGAGGAAGGAAGGAAGGAAGGAAGGAAGGAAGGAAGGAAGGAAGGAAGGAAGGAAGGAAGGAAGGAAGGAAGGAAGGAGGGAGGGAGGGAGGGAGGGAGGGAGGGAGGGAGGGAGGGAGGGAGGGAGGGAAGAACAATAGCAGTAGCACGTAGACTTATATACCACTTCACAATACTTTACAGCCCTCTTTAAGCAGTTTGCAGAGTCAGCCTCTTGCCCCCAACAATCTGGGTCCTCATTTTACCCACCTCGGAAGGATGGAAGGCTGAGTCAACCTTGAGCCTGGTGAGATTCGATCTGCCAAACTGCTGGCAGCCGGCAGTCAGCAGAAGTAGCCTGCAGTACTGCACTCTAACCACTGCGCCACCACGTTTGAGAAGTTTGAGAAGAAGCACCCAATTCCAAGTCTGTCAAGGGCTGATAGCCCGGTGGGTTGGTTCTCTTCTGGAGACACACTCTGTGTCTGCAAAGCCAGTTGTCATTGATTGCATGGAGAAAAGCTAGGAGCGATGCAAGCAAGCAAGAGACGGAAGAAATGACGATTGCCATCTTCATTAGCTGAATATTTCCAGCTTGGACTGTTCAGGGTCATTTTTATCAGAGTTTCTTGCAAAATTCAAATCCAGAAGCACACACAGATAACTGATTCAGCTGGATTCATTAACTTCTTTATATACACAATAATACATGAAGATAAATTTACAATACCAATATAGATTCTTCTTTCAACATGATAGAAGTTATAGGCAGAACACAAGGCAGGAGAGAACAGTTCGTTTCATTTCAGCAGAGCAGATTGCATGCACAGACTGCTTAGTTTCATTTTCAATTCTCTGCACAGACTCAGAAGCTGCAGACTAAGACACGCCCTAGCTCCAGTCTGTCTCAGCTCCCAATTGGCTGACTTAGTTGCTATTCCTATTCATTGGCTGGCCTTGCTACCATGTCTCTGCCAGTTCATGAATAATCTGACAATTTTGGCATCTCTGGGAATTGAAGGGTGGAGCTTCCCTCTAATGGCCTTTTTGGCAATATTGTCAGTCGGCCGTCATCGTCTCTTGACATCTCATCAAATTGGAGGTTTCTAAAGCTGGTGGCTGCTGGAGTTGCTTGGAGCTTTTGATGGAGCCAAAAGGCTTGCCAGCGTCAGCCAATTAGCGATCCTGCAAACGGGGTTTAGATCAGCTTAGATCTCAGGAGCCAGCAAGGAAAAAGAGGTGGCAGGTATTCTCACAGAGGAAAAGACCACATAGTCCATCTCCTGTGAAATAGAGAGCTTCAGAACATTCCTGGCCTCCTGGAAGAATGATTGAAGAGTCGGCTTTGGGGAAAGATCAAGAGGAGGATCAGTTGAGTCGTTTTCCCAAAAGACATCTCCATTCCCCTGAAGGAGGAGGACCAACTAGAGAACAATAACTGTGCTATAAGGAAGTTTCGATAGAAGATAATATTTGTAGTTTGGGGTTGAACTGTGGGGTCCTTGGTGCTCTCTGTGCTTGGTAGTTTTCTTGCAAACGTTTCATGACCAAGTTAGGTAACATCATCAGTGCGAGAAGGGAGTGTGGTTTAATGGAGGAAGAAGAGGAGGGTCTTTGAGTTTGGTGGTTTTCTTGCAGACGTTTCGTGACCCAATGAGGTAACATCATCAGTGCTAGAAGGGAGTGGAGTTTAAGGAGGAGGACGATGGTGGGGTCCTTGGTGATCTCTGAGCTGGGTGGTTTTCTTGCAAACATTTCATGGCCCAACTAGGGAACCTCATCAGTGCTAGAAGGGAGCTGGGTTTGTGGAGAGGAGGAGGAGGTGGTGGTGATCAAAATACTAGACAACTGCAGTGTGGAAACATCACACATACACACACACACAAACACACAAGAGGTGTATGTCCCCAACCAACACTCTTCAGAAGCTTTTGCTGCATCTGAAGGCGGCCTGCCTGGTAGTCCTTGACTTACATCCGCAAGGGGGACCAGAATTCACATGGCTAATCAAGGAGGTCATTAAGGGAATCTCATCTACAAAGGAAGGAGCCTTGGTGGCACAGCAGACTAAGTGCTGTTAAGTAGCACCAGCTGCCTGCAATTACTGCAAATTCAAATCTCACCAGGCTCAAAGTTGACTCAGCCTTCCATCCTTCCGAGGTAGATAAAATGAGGACCCGGTTTGTGGGGGCAATAAGCTGACTTTGTATAAAAAAGAACACCGCTTGGGGGGACCCAAAAGCCCTACTAAGCAGGTGTATATAAAAGTATGAAGGCTATTGCTTAACACATTGTAAGCCACCCTGAGTCTCCAGAGAAGGGTGGCATATAAATTGAACCAATGAATGAATGAATGAATGAATGAATGAATGAATGAATGAATGAATGAATGAATAAGGTTTGGAGGAAACTCTTAGGAACCAGAGCTACCATAAGAGGACAGCATATTTCAAAGTAGAGAAGGCTTGGTTCTCCAAACCTTTTGATTTCAGGACAGGGAGGACCTTAAATCAAATTTAAAAAAAAAAAAAAAAACTGGACCAGAATGGATTAAAAAAAAAAACTGGGGCAAGGAAGTCCCTGAGATAACCCTAGAAGTGTCCTCCTGGTCAGCATGAGTACTTCCTTGAAGAGCGTTGTTTGCTGAAAAGTAAACATCATGAGATCCAGTCTTAACTTCTGCTTCCTGGTTTAGGTTGACCCTTGCAATTCTATTTAAGGGGAGGCTCTGAACATTTTATTTACACTCCCGCCAACCAACTTCTATTTTCTGAACGTCCTCACAGTCTCAGTTCTTGGCTGCGATTGTCAAAGGACTGTCTACCACCTGCTCTACGAAGGCTACGTTATTTATAGAGCTCTGTCAACTCTTACGCTGTCTTGCCAAGGGTACTATATCTGGGCTGCCATTGTCCAGCTTACCACTGAGTAAGTTTTGAATGTCTGTGGAGATTCTCAGTCATCCAGGTCACCCTTGTTCCAAAGGTGCTTTTTTCAAGCTGGACTTTCTGGTTTTTCTTTGAAGATGTTTTGCTTCTCATCCAAGAAGCTTCTTCAGCTCATTCAGCCTCTTCAGCTGAAAAAGCTTGCTGGATGAGAAGTGAAACAAAGAAAAACAAGAGTCCAATTGCCTCTTCAAAAAGCACTTTGGGGAAAGAAGGGAAGGGAAGAGAAAGGGAAAGGGAAAGAGAAAGGGAAGGGAAAGGAAAGGAAAGGAAAGGAAAGGAAAGGAAAGGAAAGGGGGAGGGAGGGATAGAGGGAAGGGAAAGGAAAGGAAGGGAAGGGAAGGGAAGGGAAAGGAAAGGAAAGGAAAGGAAAGGAAAGAGGGAGGGAGGGAGGGATAGAGGGAAGGGAAAGGAAAGGAAAGGAAAGGGGGAGGGAGGGATAGAGGGAAGGGAAAGGAAAGGAAGGGAAGGGAAAGGAAAGGAAAGGAAAGGAAAGGAAAGAGGGAGGGAGGGATAGAGGGAAAGGAAAGGAAAGGAAAGGAAAGGAAAGGAAAGGAAAGGAAAGGAAAGGAAAGGAAAGGAAAGGAAAGGAAAGGAAAGGAAAGGAAAGGAAAGGAAAGGAAAGGAAAGGAAAGGAAAGGAAAGGAGGGAGGGAAGGAGGGAGGGAGGGATAGAGGGAAGGGAAGGGAATTATTCAGCAGAAGTCAGTCCAGCCAATAAATTCACATCTGGTTGTGAGGAATTCTTGGGGGTGGGACAGCTGTGCAACTTATTAGCAGGGATCCCTCCCCTTTCTGGACCTATTTTTATTTACAGTATTTAATACGTTTAGATGGCCTTTCATCTCATATACTGAGGGGGGATTTGAGATAGCTGGGATTTTGTAGCCAAAACAAAATTGGGAACCAAGGCCATTCTCACACCTGGTCAGAGGAAGGAGGAGTGATGTCACCAGGCAACCAAACAGCAGTATGATTGGACCATGTGACTGATTGTTTTGAGAAAGTGACAAACTTTTACTTTTAATCAGGTGAAAACCGTGGGAGTCTTCAGAGTCGGTTTCCACCAGATCTGTGCCAATATGATATATCCAATCAAGCTATTCTTTGAGGAATCTACCTGCGTCGGGGTTTTTGCTTGCTATGGGTCTATTACTTGGAACCCTGACATACATGTTGTTGGGCAGCCAACAATTAGAATTAAAACACCATCTATCATTATAAAAATAAATCTTATAGCAAGTGAGAACACTGACTGCATCCCACTGTCAATATAGCCAAGAAAGGAGTTCACCCGTGCCATTGGAGACCCAACCTTGATGGTGGAACCAAATTCTGAATGTTTTGCAAGAGGCCAGTATAAGGACCAGCTTCTCCCCCCTACTTCCAAGAAAGTACGAACTCTTGAGAACTTTGTGTTTCAAAAGGAACCTGGTGGCGCAGTAGACTAAGTGCTGTTAAGTAGCACTTAGCTGCCAGCTGCCTGCAATTACTGCAAGTTCGAATCTCACCAGGCTCAAGGTTGGCTCAGCCTTCCATCCTTTCGAGGTAGGTAAAATGAGGACCCGGATTGTGGGGGCAATAAGCTGACTTCGTATAAAAAAAGAACACCGCTTAGGGGGGGCCCAAAAAGCCCTACTAAACAGGTATATACAAAAAGTATGAAGGCTATTGCTTAACGCATTGTAAGCCGCCCTGAGTCTCCGGAGAAGGGCGGCATATAAATCGAACTAATAACAAACAAACAAACAAACAAACAAACAAATAAATAAATAAATAAATAAATAAATAAATAAATAAATAAGTCATTGAAAGGGATGAAAGCAAGTCAAAACTCAAAGCAGGCTCTGGGGTCCCTCAGGGCATGCAGTTCAGGATAAAGGTCATTAGGAACCCCCTCCCCACCAGTGGATTCCAACCAATCCACCGGTGTGAAGATGAATTGTACCAGCCTCTCTGAGAAACAGATATGAAGAGCTTTTCAGGGTCATCTTATAATCCACTCATTTCCCCCCCTCCCCTTTCATTTCCCGAGGTGTGAGAATTCTCCAGGCATTCCTGGCACCAGGCAATGGTTATAAATCAGGTTAAAGTTTATACAAAGAGGACCAGGCAAGAAATTGGATACTTAGGATACAGGAAAAGAACTAAATGTGACAACTCCAAATCCCCACACACACCCCTTCTTCCACGAAAAATGGCAGATACACGGATCTGACAGCCAGCAGGATTGGAGCAAGTCTGATCTCTGGGGAGATGATGCCGATCTCCCAAAGGATTTCTTTTCCAGCATGCCCTCAAGGTGGGAACCATATGGATCTTCTGAGGGATCTTATTTTATTTATTGACAGGACTTGATAGGGCCATCTAACTCATCCGATGACTCTAGGCAGCTACCAATCCATAAAACATGCTCTACTTTCAGGCTCAATGTCCCTGGGGATGCCCTGTGTCCCAGTTTTGTCATCGGGGTTGCACGAAAGTTCACCATAAAACAGACATAAAAGATCTTGTCTGTGAGAAGGAAATCAACCCAGAAGTCTTCTGAAGGGTGAGAGCCAGCCGGCTGCTGAACATCTGGGTAAAATCCTAAAATGCATCAACAGAGGCAATCAAGATCAAGGAAGGTATTAATACCACTCTATAAAGCCTTAGTAAGACCACACTTGGAATATTGCATCCAGTTTTGGTCACCACACTCTAAAAAAGATGTTGAGACTCTAGAAAGAGTGCAGAGAAGAGCAACCAAGATGATTAGGGGACTGGAGGCTAAAATATATGAAGAACGGTTGCAGGAACTGGGCATGGCTAGTCTAGTGAAGAGAAGGACCAGGGGAGACATGATAGCAGTCTTCCAATATTTAAGGGGCTGCCACAGAGAGGAAGGGGTCAAGCTATTTTCCAAGGCACTCGAAGGCCAGACAAGGAATAATGGATGGAAACTGACCAAGGAGAGATTCAACCTAGAAATAAGGAGCAATTTTCTGACAGTGAGAGCAATCAACCAATGGAACAGAAGTTGCCTTCAGAGGTTGTGGGAGCTTCATCACTGGAAGCTTTCAAGAAGAGACTAGACTGCTATCGGTCAGAAATGGTGTAGGGTCTCCTACTTGGGCAGGGGGTTGGACTAGATGACCTACAAGGTCCCTTTCCAACTCTGTTAATCTGAATCAAGTTTTCTGAATGCAGGCGGTGAGTCTTGCTCGTTGTTGTTCCTTTTCCAACCGTTGGGTTGTCTTTCAGATGCCTATTGTTGTTGTTGCAAAACTGAGCCTTCCCTCGAGTAAAGGATATCTCTGCCTTCTTGTTCACGGACCAGATTTGTCTCCAGGTCTGCTAATACCCTCCAGCTGAGTTGGCTATTAGAAGGAAACGACCACGAGCAAAAGACAATCTACCCACTCTACTTCTCCCTGTTGCATTATTGTTCACGGACTCCCATAAACATCTAGTAATAAGGACCCGGCGTGTTTGAGTTCATAAATATGAAGTGGCAGTCCCTGCCTCAATCTACCCAGATGTTATTACTGGATAAAATATGAATAATAGAGGAAATTGGAAGAGAGGAGGAGAGGACGCGGCAATAGAAGGGAGCGTTGACACGAAGATATATCATGAAAGGGAGATGGGATTTAATACCAGATATGAAATTCAGGAGCTGAAGGTGTTAGGAGAAGAAGAAAGGGGGGGATAGGGATGGGGAGCAGAAGATAATCTCCTCTTCGTCTGTCAAGGAATCCCTTGGGCTGAACAAAGCACAGACAGCGTTACTCAGACTAGATAAAGCCTGTTTAAAATTGTATGAATACTAAACACCCCTTTTGGGGAGCAGGCTACCTGATTTTATTATACAATCGAGAGGGAAAGAAGTGGGGGGGGGAAGAAGAATAGCAAAGAATGAGGGCCGATTTGCTCCCCCCGGTTTATTCTGGGTCCGTTGCAAGTCGTCCCATGGATACATCATTTGGGGGCAGAGGGGAAGGCCTTGAGGAAGGGACCATGTAATCAAATGCTGTTTGGAGAGGGGGGGGGAGTGATATAGGGAGTCCTCAACATACAACCACAATTGAGCCCAAAATTTATGTTGCTAAGTGTTAGCTCAGTGGCTAAGACGCTGAGCTGGTCGATCGAAAGGTCGGCAGTTCAGCGGTTCGAATCCCTAGTGCCGCGTAACGGGGTGAGCTCCTGTGACTTGTCCCAGCTTCTGCCAACCTAGCAGTTCAAAAGCAGGTAAAAAATGCAAATAGAAAAATAGGGACCACCTTTGGTGCGCCTTTGGCGTTGAGTCATACCGGTCACATGACCACGGAGACGTCTTCAGACAGCGCTGGCTCTTTGGCTTTGAAACGGAGAGGAGCACTGCCCTCTAGAGTTGGGATAGATAGATAGATAGATAGATAGATAGATAGATAGATAGATAGATAGATGGATGGATGGATGGATGGATGGATGGATGGATGGATGGATGGATGGATGGATGGATGGATGGATAGATAGATAGATAGATAGATAGATAGATAGATAGATAGATAGATAGATAGATAGATAGATAGATAGATAGATAGATAGATAGATAGACAGACAGACAGACAGACAGACATGATAGACATAGATAAAGAGAGAGAGAGAGAGAGAGAGAGAAGATGGATGAATGGATAGATAGAGACACATTAAGTAGATAGGTAGGTAGATAGTAGATGGGTAGACAGGTAGACAAACAGATAGATAGTTGATAAAGATGGATGATTGATGGATGGATGGATGGAGACAGATTAGGTAGGTAGGTAGATAGTAGATGGATAGAGAGAGAGAGTGGGAGAATGAGAGCGGGAGACAGAAAGATAGATAGTTGATAAAGATAGATGATTGATAGGTAGATGGATGATAGATTAGATTAGATTAGATTAGATTAGATTAGATTAGATTAGATTAGATTAGATTAGATTAGATTAGATTAGATTAGATTAGATTAGATTAGATTAGATTAGATTAGATTAACAGAGTTGAAAGGGGCTTTGTAAGTAATCTAGTCCAATCCTCCACCCAAGCAGGAGGCCTTACACCGTTTCTGACAGATGGCTGTCCAGTCTCTTCTTGAAAGCTTCCAGTGATGAAGCTCCCACAACTTCCGAAGGCAGCTTCTGTTCCACTGATTGATGGTTCCTTTAGGATTAGGATTGACTGATTGGGTCTTGCCTTCAAGAGAACCTCAAGAGTCTTGCAATTCGAAAGCATCAATTCTTCGGCGCTGAGCCTTTCTTGCGGTCCAACTCTCACGGCTGCCATCTAGTTACTTAGCCAACATTTAATGTCACTGAAGAGCTTTCAACACTTCCCACTCAGTGCTCTGTCCTCCTCCTTACAGAAAGCAAATTTAGTAACATTCCTGTGCCAGAATATTTTTTTTTTGCCCTGTGGGAAAAAAAAAACACTGCCCACTTCTCTCTTGTTCCTGAATTGCCTTTTTTTTATGCAGCCTGGTAACAGTAACAGAGTTGGAAGGGATCTTGGAGGTCATCTAGTCCAACCCCACAGGAGACCGGTACTAGGGATTCAAACCGCCGAACTGCCGACCTTTCTGACCGACAAGCTCAGTGTCTTAGTCACTGGTGGGCAGATCTAAGATCCTTCTTTCTGATCAAGAGCCACAATAGTCCAGAATATTTCTCTCTTTTTAGATCTTCTCTGACCTCCTGAACAGTAGCCGAAGTTTGCTCTGACGCTACAGTTCTTTGGCATTTAATACGGCAGCTACTTTCACGACGGTTCTGTTTAGATGTGTATCTTGCTGTATTAGATCTTTCTTCTATTTTTAACGTTGCACGTTCAAGTATTTTTAGCCTCCATCTGTAAAGAAAGAAGAAGGGAAAGGATTTGAAAGAAGGGATGGAAAAACCTTCAGGGTAATCACTGACCATTGGACAGGAGGAAGGGCAGAATACGGTTGTCGTTAGAGAAAAAAGAAGATAGTTTTTATCTTTTTTTTTTTTTTTCTGAAACTGGAGAAAACTCAGTGGCTGCTGTTTCCTTCTCTTGGAGTATCAACAATTTCAGGAGTGAAATCAGGAACCAAGGATCCGAATGTCATTGCCCAACAGAGAACATAGAATAACAGAGTTGGAAGAGACTTTAGAGGTCTTCTAGTCCAGCCCCGTTTTAAGCAGGAGATCTTTTATTATCCCGGACAAATAGCTGTCCTATCTCTTCTTGAAAACCTTCCAGAGATGTGTGACCCCGGCCCCGGAGGCTGATTTATCTTCGCATGCTGAGTCGGAGGATGATATGGAGGAGGAGGAAGCTGTCACGAGCTATGTGCCGGAGGGGCTGTCTTCACTGGTGAGTCAGCAAGAACTGACAGTTGCTGACGTGCCTCTGGACCCCAGCCAAATTGAGGAGGAAACAGAGGCCGGGAACGATGAGGGGGAGCCCCTACTGAATGCAAGAGAGAGATGTAGGAGACGTTGTAGAGAACAGCTATTGCCACGTCCCAAGAGGTGTGTCAGGAGACATAGGGCCACACCCTACAAAGTATAAAAGGGATGAGACTGGGCTGGAAAGGCGTGGTGAACAATTTGTTGGCGTTTTGGATGTAGTGGATTTACAACTGTTAGTTTGGAGGGTTTTTTTGACAAGAGTCTGCATTCCTGCATTAGTCTGCTGGCTGTCTGCCAAGACCTTTGGAACATTGCCCGGTAACTATTGGACTGATAAACGCTTTGGAACAGAACTATTTATTAAAGGGCCAGCTCCAGTCTCTCTAGTCTGCATTTGTTACTGCTGGGCTATTTGAGCCTCTGCAAGGCCACTCGTGGGAGGGGACAGAACAGATACGTTGTGGGTGCTGCACAAAGAAGAGGGGTTCAACCTATTCTCCAAATCACCTGAAGGCAGGACACGAAACAATGGATGGAAACTAATCACGGAGAGAAGCAACCTAGAACTAAGGAGAAACTTCCTAACAGTGAGAACAATTAACCAGTGGAACAACTTGCCTCTAGAGGTTGTGAATGCTCCAACACTGGAGGTTTTTAAGAAGAGACTGGGCATCCACTTGTCTGAAATGGTATAGGGCCGTGATGGCGAACCTGTGGCACGCAGAGGCCTCTATGCAGGCACGCCAGCCGTTGTCCCAGACCAGCTCCGCTGCGCATGCGTGCATGCCTCCCGCCAGCCAGCTGGTCTTCCAGTCTCTGCTGCACACGGGCAGGGGGTGGGCCTCATGCAGGTGGACGTGCGCATGCATGTGCCGGGATGCGGGGTGCATGCGCCGGGTGCAGGGCGAATGCACAGGGGGCGCTTGCATTGCACCTTGGGGGTTTGTGTGTGTCCCCCTGTGCCCCGTTCTAGGCCTGGAAAGCCTCCTGCACCAACCTGGAAGCTAAAATGGGGCACGAGCAGTGGTGAAATTTAAAATTTGTTACTACCGGTTCTGTGGGTGTGGCTTGGGGGGGTGGTAATGTGACTGGGTGGGCGTGGCCTTTTTTTAATATATACTTTTAAAACCATTTTTTCTACAACCTCTTTGGCAAAGAGGTTGTAAAAATGCTTTCAAAATGCTTTCAAAAGGCTCTGACGATCCCAGTTGAGTTTCCTGATCGGCAGAGGCTTTTTAAAAAATCCTCTGCCAATCAGGCAACTCAGCTTGGATCGTCAGAGCTTGGATCGTCAGAGGCATTTAAAAGAAAAAAAAAGTTTTTTTTTGTTTTAAATGGCTCTAACGATCCAAGCCGAGTTGCCTGATCGGCAGAGGGTTTTTTAAAAAGCCTCTGCCGATCAGGCAACTCGGCTTGGATCGTCAGAGGCATTTAAAAGAAAAAAAAGCCTCTGATGATCGCACGGCTCAGCTGGGCATGGTGGGGGTGGGAGGCAGAGATTTTTGCTACCGGTTCTCCGAACCACCCGCCTCCATCGCTACCGGATCAGGCGATCCGGTCCGAACAGGGAGCATTACACCCCTGGGCATGGGGGTGCCACGTGAGGACTCTCCATGCCAGGGGTGGGTTCTAAATTTTTTTACTACCAATTCTGTGGTTGTGGCTTATTTTGTGTGTGTGGCTTGGAGGTCATGTGACTAGGTGGGCGTGGCTAGCTGGTCAGAGTCATTTCTGGAAGGTCCTCACACTTACGACCAGTCCTCGCACTTACTCATTTGTTTGCTTTTAACACTGATCAGCTGTAGGACGGCCCTTTGAAGCCCCGCGGCAAGAGTTTAAACAGTTTTTTTCCCTCTAGTCATCAGCTGGGACTCAGGAGGCAGCAATAGATTGGGGGTGGGACCAAATAAAAGGTAAGAATAACGTGGGTGGGTGGGGAGAACCGGTTCGGTGACATCATATCGTCACCGCTACCGGCTCGGCTGAACCGGACCGAACCACCACTGCTCCATGCCCTATTTTGGGCCTGGAAAGCCTCCTGCACCAACCTGGAAGCCAAAATGGGCATGGGGGAACACACAGGCATGCGTGGAGGTGGGGCACATGTGCGGTGGGGGCACTAGCATTGTATTTTGGGAGTTCGGGCACGCTTTGGGCACTCGGCACAAAAAAGGTTAACCATCACTGGTATAGAGTTTCCTGCTCGAGCAGGATATGCAATTCAGAAGAATTCTTTTGAAACAGGGTTTTTTTTTTTTTTTGCAAAGTCGTTTTGATCCAGCTTCAGCAAAACGTCATCCCTTGATGATGTAAAGCTCCGTCTGGCACATCATCCCAAGACTGTAGGGGGGGGGGGAAGAATTTTTTATTGCCACCTTGACTTGTTTGCGAAATGTGCCTCTCGCTCTGCCCACGCGTCTGTCAAGGAAAAAAGAAAACACGAGGTACACAATTACACGAGCTTTGTTCTTTGTTCTTCTAATTAGACACTTTTTTTTTTTGCCAGGATGGTGAGTGATTGGCAGTGGCGATGGGGTTCATCCCGGGTCTCTTTAGAAAGACAACAATTGTCTACTTTAGTTACTTTGTCCCTATGGAAGATTTTTTTAAAAAAATGTTTTCTCCTAGTGTGGAATACCAACTGAATGAAATTAAGTTGGACCCTGCTGGCCTTTTGCAAGATCCTAAAAACTTTGGTTTTAGCAATAGGATGTAGACTTATATACTGCTTCACAGTGCTTTACTGCCCTCTCTAAGCGGTTTGCAGAGTCGGCCTATTGCCCCCAACAATCTGGGTCCTCATTTTACCAACCTCGGAAGGATGGAAGGCTGAGTCAACCTTGAGCCCTGTCAGGATTGAACTCTTGACAGTGGGCAGAGTTATGGAAGGAAGGAAGCAAAGAAGGGAGGGAGGGAGGGAGGGAGGGAGGGAGGAAGGAAGGAAGGAAGGAAGGAAGGAAGGAAGGAAGGAAGGAAGGAAGGAAGGAAGGAAGGAAGGCAGGCAGGCAGGCAATAGCCCTATTGACTTATATACCACTTCACAGTGCTTTACAGCCCTCTCTAAGCTGTTTGCAGAGTCGGCCTATTGCCCCCAACAATCTGGGTCCTCATTTTACCGACCTCAGAAGGATGGGAGGCTGAGTCAACCTTGAGCCGGTCAGAATCGAACTGCTGACAGTGGGCAAAATTAGCTTGCAATACTGCATTCTAAGCACTGCACCATCAAGGAAGGAAAGGAAGGGAGGAAGGGAGGGAGGAAGGGGAAAAGGAAGAGCAGTAGCAATAGTACTTAGACTTATATACTGCTTCACAATGCTTTCTAGTCCTCTTTAAGCGGTTTACACAGTCAGACTCTTGCCCCCAAAAAACTGGGTCTTCATTTTACTGACCTTGGAAGGATGGAAGGCTGAGTCAACTCTGAGTTGGTGAGAATCAAACTGCTGGCAATAGGGAGAGGGGAGGGAAGGAGGGAGGGAGGGAGGGAGGGAAGGAGGGAGGGAGGGAGGGAGGGAGGAAGGAAGGAAGGAAGGAAGGAAGGAAGGAAGGAAGGAAGGAAGGAAGGAAGGAAGGAAGGAAGGAAGGAAGGAAGAGCAATAACATTTAGACTAACCGAACCAGTATTTCTGACAATCAGCTGTGCAGTGGGGTTTAGCTTTGCTAGAAAGCAGGAAATCCTCAATCATGCCACAGCTGATCCCCCCTCGCTGTTCTACTTACCTTCCCAAGACTCCTTTTGGTGCGCACTGTGCATGCACACATAGTGCGTGTTTGGCATGCATGCGCAGCCAGCAAACCAATTTGGATTTCACCACTGGTCTGAACCTTTGCACAGGTTTGCGGTATCCATTTCATCTCCTCTTAAAATTCCTAAACACCAGTGGTGGGTTCTAAAATTTTTCACTACCGGTTTTGTGGGCATGGCTTATTTTGTGGGCGTGGCTTGATGGTCATGTGACAATTATTTAGGTTTTAGCAGAGGTACTGGTCTACCAGGCTTTTAAATGCTTGCAGAGCTGTACCGATCTACCCATTTATCTTTGCAGGCACCGGTCTACTCATTTGTTTTTGGAGGCACCGGTCTACCACCACACTGCCTTTTAACACTGATTAGCTGTAGGGCGGCCCTTTGAAGCCCCGCGGCAAGAGTTTAAACAGCTTTTTTCCTTTTAGCAGATCAGCTGGGACTCAGGAGGCAGCAATAGATTGGGGGTGGGGCCGAATAAAAGGTAAGAATAACGTGGGGGGCGCGAGGGGCGGGGGGGCAGAACCGGTTTGGTGACATCATATTGTCAACGCTACCGGCTCGGCCGAACCAGGCCAAACCGGGAGGAACCCACCACTGCTAAACACCCTCCCCAACATTGGGGGACTGTCAACTCGCTTTTGGGACCACGAGTCCAGTGTGGCTGTGAAGCCAAACAGCCTTTGTGTGTGTTCTCCTGGAATCTAAGTCTAATTATCGTAACAAGCAACCTTGAGAAGAAAAGATGAAACTGGACGCATTGGCCTCTCTTTGGTAGAACGAGTTGAAGGCTGCAGCTGAGATCAGAACGTTGGTAACCGAAGGTGGCTCTGATCATTTGCTGTCCGATGGTTCAGGGGACATATTTCGCTCACACTGATGGTCATTATCTGGAAACTGCCGACTGCTTTTCCACGTTGCTCAAAGGCTGTTTCCTCTTCATCAACCACATTGGCTGATTTTGCAACAGCCTGTCTCCCACATGCTTCAAAGCCACGAAGGTCCCTCTTCCTTAGGCTAGAAATAGACTCAATCAACATAATTGCCCATAATAAGTTAGCAAGCCTCTCAGCTCGAGCTGTACGGATAGGATGCGGCCTTGATATTCCCGCAAACTGCCAGTGAAGCCCTATTTCTCTTTCCCCCTCCCCCTCAGATGTTTGGCTTCCAAATAGGTTGGACATCAGTAGTGGGAAACGTTTCCGTTAATAAAAATGCAAGCCAAAGTAGAAATATTTTCTGGTGGAAATATTTCTGGGGTCTATCTATCCTCAGGAAGCCGGAGAGAAAAAGAGAGTGGATTCTCCTAAAGAGAATTAAAACAATAACAACAATTAAAAAACAACAACTAATGGTTACTCATTAAGTCCCCTCTTCATCTGGAGATAATAATGGAGTCCTTGATCAGGAGCATCCATTCCAGAGGTATTTGAGGATTAACAGCTCGCACTGGATGTTCGCCCAGAATTTTCTCCATTTGCATCTGCTGCTCCATATATCACTCGGGTGGTCCATTCGATGTGGGGTGGATGGAAATTACAATGCTGAGAAAGGAAATAATATTTAAAATTAAGCCACAAGAATTTAGAGGAAGAGTTGAGTTTCTTTCCCTCTTCTTTCCACTTTTTCTCTCTGAGAAAATATCCAAGGAAAAGTTGCATTTGAAGAAAAGGGAGTCAACGGATGTCCACTAAAACGTCTGTCCGTAACAATGAATCTCTGGGCTTGGCTTGTTCAGTCATCTTCTTCACCTAGCACAGTGATGGTTAATCTTTTTGGTGCCAAGTGCCCAAAGCGAATGCACGCATATGTGCCCGAACCCCCAAAATCCAATGCAAGTGCCCTCCACGCATGTGCCCCGCCCCACACATGTGCATGCGTCCACTGCGCATGTGCCCCGGTCCCCTCGTGCCCCATTTTGGCTTCCAGGTTGGTGTAGGAGGCTTTCCAGGCCCAAAATGGGGCATGGGGGCCCTTGCATGGTGCCCCCCCACCCCGTTTTGGCTCTCAGGTTGGTGCAGGAGGCCTTCCAGGCTCAAAATAGGGTGCAGGGGGGGCATGCACATGTGAACCCCCAAAATGCAATGCGAGTGCCCCCGTGTATGTGCCCTGCCTCCCGTGCTTGCACGTGTGAATCCCCCGCATTTGCCCCTGCGCATGCATGGCAGAGACCCGAAGACCAGCTGGCCGGTGGGAAGCGCATGTGCATTTGCAGTGGAGCTGAGCTGGGGTGATGGTGGGCGTGCCCATAGGTTCGCCATCACAGATCTAGCATGAAGTTGAAGGTGTGGCATTCACTCTGATTGGCTGGGATGATGGCCATGAATTCATTCAGTTTTAAGAGCCAGATGGGCAAAGCCACAGAAAGCTCAACCACCGCTGGTTAGGAGCCCTGATGGCTACGTATTCTCAACCTTCTCAATCACAAAAAAGGAGCACCAGATGCCAGCTGCTAAAAAGTACCAGCAGAACAATATCCTGCTGTCAAAATCAAATCAAGTAACTTTATTACATCCATTAGGTCAGTAAATACCAAAATAAAATCTAAAAAAAAAAACCACAAAATATTTGGAAGAATTTATTTATTTTATTTTATTGGATTTCTATACCGCCCTACTCCCGAAGGACTCAGGGTGGTGAACAGCCACAGAATAAAACACATAGATACAAATTTAAAATAGAATAAAAACGAATTAAATAATTTGGCTGAAACAAATTTAAAATACCCAATAATTTAAAAACAAATTAAAATTTACATTTAAAAGGGGAGAAGGTTTAAGCCAGGCCAGCTTGATGAAATAAGGTGCGCAGATCCAGGATCCTCCGTATCTCCGGGGGGAGCTCGTTCCAGAATGACTTGCCTCCAGAAGTTGTGGGTGCTCCAACAACGAAGGTTTTTAAGAAAAGATC